>JARKIB010000489.1:0-81522 GCA_029378385.1 Mycena metata | reverse complement strand
TTCGCGAGTGTAGAAGAATCTCCCATCGCGTCTTTCTCGGAAGGCTAGTCCCCAACGAGAGACCAAACTCTCGAGGAACCTAGCGCCTTCTCTAAAAATCTGCTACTCGCAGAAGAGAAATCTGTATACACCACCACCACCATTAAAAAATATCATTGCGTAGAAGTAAAGAGCGCTTCTAGCCCGCTTATTTCCCTCTAGAGGACGTACAACATTTGTATTGCAGTTTGACCGTAATTCCACGGCCAGATTCTAGTACAATAACCGCAGTCCACATCACACCGCCTCCACGAAGTCCGTGAGCCACTCTTCCACCGCCGACTCAATCACCTTGCCCAATCCTTCCTCTTCCGCAATAGGTCTGTACGCTCCTGGCACGGTGTAGTCGCTTTTCCCGGGTTTCCGGAGGGTCGCTGTAATGAAGACCTTCCAGGTTTTGGGGAAGTAGGCGAGGCGGAGGCCGGCTTGGAGTATTGCGAGGAGGGAGGGTGCGATGAGGGAGCGAGCGGCGGCGATGGCAACGTTGGGAATGCCGGACGGCCCGGGCGCCTTCCACGGCGAGATCTTCCCTATAGCCTTGAGGATGTGGTCGACCGAGAAGACGGGGTCGGGGCGGGGGGCGGGGAGGGGGCCTTCAGGTGGAGGGGGAACATCGGGCTTTGGGGGGAAGAATTTGGCCTTGAGCACGGCTGCTTTCTCCTCCGGGGTCGACGCGACGTTGCCGTTAGAGTCGACGAGGTCGGGGGTACGTGACGAGGATGCTGTGCGAGTTGGGTCAAGGGCATACTTGGCTACCTTCCAGATGTTAGCGCGGGGGAGGTCGGTAACAAACTCTCTCCAATGGGCTCGCTTGGTACGTCTGAGGGCACTGTGGTATGTATTCTTGGCCGTTCGCATGGCGTCCCAGCTCGGGTCTCTCGGGTCGTCCTTGACAATTGAGCGGTGCGTGCGGTTGTAGGCTGATCGGAGTTCCGTCAACTCTTTGCACCACCACCTGTTGGTGTAGGGAGATGGTCTGCAGAGCGGGACAAAGTTGTCCAGGACGGTGTTGATGCCGGAGGTGAGCGCTTCTGTGTAATTGTCAATGTGCTGGGTCGAGGAGAGAGGGAGGGGGGGGAGGGGGTTGGCGTCGAAGTGGGTGGCGAGGAGGGGTTGGAATTCCTTCCAGTCGACGGCTTTGTAGTTGCGGCGGGGGGATGGAGTGCGGTGGTTGACGGTAAGGTCGAAGGTGGCGGTGATGGCAACGTGGTCGGAGCCGTGTCCCGGGGCGGTCGAGCATTTGATAAGGGAGTCTGCGAGGTAGCCCTTGGACGCGAAGACGAGGTCGATGGTGGACCATGTGTTGTGCGGGGCCGAGAAGAACGTTGGTGTCACGGTCTTCACGAGTTGGGCGAGGTCGTGGTCTGCCATTAGGTCGACGACTGCCGTGGCATCGCTGCGGGCCGTGCGCTGGGGAAAGAGGATGCCCAACCAGAGGGGGTGATGTCGATTGAAGTCACCTAGGAGGAGGAGAGAGTGCGAGGGGGGGAGGTTACCGAAGGATCTAATATGTGCGGAGGTTGAGCGGATGGGGGAGTCGTCGGAGTCTGGAGGATTATATATGGAGTAAATATGTATAGTACGTGTATCTAGCGTTAGAGAAATGGAAGTAATGTAGGATGACTTTATTTTATTTTGTTTATAAGAAGAGGACGGTATGGTTTTCATTTATGTACAGTAAGGTGTCCGGAGAGCCGGTGCAGAAGGTTGGAAGGAGACGATCCCAATGAGGGGGAGAGAGGGAAGGGAATTTATTGAGGTCCGGCGGGGGTTCTTGGATGCAGAGTATGTCATAATCAGAAGGGTTTGTGCTATTTAGGAGAGAGATGAGGACATTATAACATTTATGGGTATTAAGGGAGAGTATATGTAGGGAGTCGACGGTATAATATGTAGGTGTGTTATTCATAAGGACGGGCTGGATGGAAGGGAGGGTGGGGGTACTGTGGAGTTGGAGGTGGTGGGGTCGGGGAAGAAGAGGGGGGAGGAAGGGTCGTCGCCGAGGGAGGAGTAGGGGTCGAAAGTGCTTTTCAACGGGATCGAACTCGCGACCTGGCGGGTTCGGACAAAATACGGAATGAGGTTGACTACCAACTGAACTAAAGGATCATATAAGTGTAGGGACACCATTCTGATAGGTGTATAGGTTCTTATTCTCCAGGTCAGTTACTTCTCTCAAGTAAGTTCTTGCCTGTCCCATCCACATCTCCTCTGCTGAAAGCATCTGGGCATGAATACTTCTCTAGCAAGAAACTCAGCAAATTTCTCACAAAGGCATATATTTGCAGATGTGAAAATAGACCCTAAACCAAAAGCTCGAAAAGAGCTATAAGAGTTGTTTAGCACAAGTTTTCCTTCAACAGCTTAAGTGAAGCACACAAAATGTGGAATTATTTCCGGGATGTGACAGTTTTGAAGCCAGAACAATTCAGAACAAGGACTTTCCAAAAAAAGTGGTTGACACATAGACATTCATAAACCATCAGAGACCTTTATAAAAGGCTGTGTTTTATCATAGCATTTTAATTTTCCTGATGCATGAGCTTGGTTCAATGCAACTCGCCGGCTAGCATGGTTTCGCCCACATTAGACTACGTATTCACAATCATGTTGCATCAATCAACAGCCAAAGAAAGCCATAAACAGTGCGGGTATATTGAAAGACATCCATAGCTCCCCATAGACACTCATAGAGCTGGGGGTTGCCTCATAGACACCCATAGACCATTGAAGACCCCCATAAAAGGCCGTGTTCTATCATAGAATTTTGGTTTTTCCTGATGGATATTCCCTGCCATGATACAAATTAACCCAGGGCACCCAGATCACAGCCCAGATCAACTCACGTCGAACCGCAGATGCCGACAGATCAATCTTGGAGCCGACTATCAAACCCAACCATTACCCAGCGGTTTCAACCAGCTCCGCCCTCCCAAGTCCTTCAAACAAGGACACCGACATCGAAATAAATAGCTGAATGCTTTAAAATACATCTGGCTTAATTGAATGCATTGGGTGGTGCGGCCTCAGAAGGCGTGGTATCAGAAGACCGGTCCTGCGCAGCTTTTGGTGCTAGCAAAAGTCGGCTGGCACAGCGGGGTCACTTCAGGTGTCAAAATGAGCCTGAGAGACCGCTGGGTGAATGCTGTGATGTTGGTGGGTTGATGGGAATTTGAACCGGGGCTGGTACTTGAGGTTGAATATGGAGTTATGAAATCAAACTTGTTGAACATTCATTTGTGAGTGTACACCTCATCGTTCAACCGTGTGAGATGTTGATTGTTCACATCAGACACATTGATGTTAGCATCACGGTGTTTAATGTTCAACTTCAGGTGCACACAGTGCACTTTGAGACCCTGAGCGCATCATCTAGAGGTCATCGTGACTTGCTAGTTGTACTTCCAATGAAAGTACATAATATTTAACGATAAATACCGTCATAATGTGGGCAAGTTTCGTGGACTTTGAGGGAATGTGTGCCGTACGAGCACAGCCTGCTATTCAAAAGTGAGGCTCAAGTGCAAACAATGGTAGACACGAAGCAAAGAGCACCACTCCATCAAAATCCGTATACTTTTTTGAGAACAGCTGTATCATCAGGCTTGCACACTTGTTCTCATGATCCTCAGTGTTCATATACATTCATTGATTGTACCCGCTGATTATATTCTGGCTTCGGACAGGGCATTTTGCCTCCAAGGTTGACTTTCTTTTCAAATATTCTTGTGTTAAGATCACCCGATGAATTAAAATTAAAATTTTGTTACACACATAGTTGACACTGGTTATTGAACTCTGACTAGACAGAAACAACAACTCTGGGTTTAAGCAACTTGAGCTCATGCAAAGTACACACAGTGCCATCAAGAATGATAAACTCCCATTGCAAGAAATCTACAAGAATTGAACAAATGGAGGGGAATTTATATACTACGTGGGAGCCAGGCCTGGGACGCCTATACACTTCATCCAGTTCTTGCCATGGACAAACTTTGTGAGGTTGAGTCTTGTCACTCCATTGGGTGTGATAATAAGTGTGGCCAGGGGACCACAGAAATGAGCACGTAACCAAGCTGGAACCCATACAAGCCGGTGGGAAAGTGAATCAGTTATCCACCCATCCGTGAACAGCGTTGAGGGAGTGACCTAAATGAATTAACACTAACAAACAGAGAGAAAATATAGCATACCATTTGTGGAGTTTCATTGTTCTCATGATGCCTAGATGAGCTGAGGATATGCTTAAGGTCCCAAATACGGACTGTGCTGTCCAAGGAGCCTGAGACAATCTGCCTCCCATCCGGGGAGAAGGCAACAGAGTAAACCCAGTGGGTATGGCCAATCAATGGTGCACCAACTGTGACCCCCGTCACAGAATCCCAGATCCGGACTGTGTTGTCAGAGGATCCTGAGACAATATGCCTCCCATCAGGAGAGAAGGCAACAGAGTAAACTGTAGTACTATGGCCAGTCAGTGGTGCACCAACTGCGGCCCCAGTCTCTGAGTCCCAGATGCGGACTGTGTCATCAGAGGAGCCTGAGACAATTTGCCTCCCATCAGGAGAGAAGGCAACAGAGTTAACTGTGTCACTATGGCCAGTCAGTGGTGCACCAACTGCAGCCCCCGTCTCTGAATCCCAGATGCAGACTGTGTTGTCATATGAGCCTGAGATAATTTGCCTCCCATCAGGAGAGAAGGCAACAGAGAAAACTGCACGACTATGGCCAGCCAGTAGTGCACCAACTATGGCCCCGGTCTCTGAATCCCAGATATGGACTGTGTCATCATTGGAGCATGAGACAATTCGCCTCCCATCCGGAGAGAAGGCAACAGACAAAACTGAGTTACTGTGGCCAGTCAGGGGGGCACCAACTGCGGCCCCAGTCTCTGAATCCCAGATCCGAACTGTGTTATCATATGAGCCTGAGACAACTTGCTTCCCATCATGAGAGAAGGCAACAGACAAGACCGTGTCACTGTGGCCAGTCAGTGGTGCACCAACTGCTGCCCCAGTCTCTGAATTCCAGATACGGACAGTGTGGTCATCTGAGCCTGAGACAATTTGCTTCCCATTAGGAGAGAAGGCAACAGAGTAAACTGTGCTACTATGGCCAGTCACTTGTGCACCAACTGTGGCTGCAGTTTCTGAATCCCAGATGCGGACTGTGTTGTCATCGGAGCCTGAGACAATTTGTCTCCCATCAGGAGAGAAGGCAACACAGTAAACCATGCCACCATGGCCAGTCAGTGGTGCACCGGCTGCCACCCCAGTCTCTGAATCCCAGATGCGGATTGTGTTGTCCAAGGAGCCTGAGACAATCTGCTTCCCGTCAGGAGAGAAGGCAACAGAGTGAACTGTGTGGCCATGGCCAATCAATGGTGCACCAACTGCTACCCTGGTTTCTGAATCCCAGATGCGGACTGTGTCATCAGAGGAGCCTGAGGTAATTTGCCTCCCATTAGGGGAGAAGGCAACAGAGTATACTGCGTCACTATGGCCGGTCAGTGGTGCACCAACTGCAGCCCCCGTCTCTGAATCCCAGATGCAGACTGTGTTGTCATATGAGCCTGAGACAATTTGCTTCCCATCATGAGAGAAGGCAACAGACAAGACCGTGTCACTGTGGCCAGTCAGTGGTGCACCAACTGCTGCCCCAGTCTCTGAATCCCAGATACGGACTGTGTTATCATCGGAGCCTGAGACAATTTGCCTCCCATCAGGGGAGAAGGCAACAGAGTAAACTGCACTACTATGGCCGGTCAATGGTGCACCAACTGCTGCCCCGGTCTCTGAATCCCAGATGCGGACTGTGTCATCAGAGGAGCCTGAGACAATTTGCCTCCCATCAGAAGAGAAGGCAACAGACCGGACTGTGTCACTGTGGCCAGTCAGTACACCCACTGTGACCCCAGTCTGTGCATCCCAGATACGCACAGTCTCGTCATCTGAGGATGAGACAATCCACCTCTCATCAGGAGAGAAGGCAACACACTGAACTGCGGCATTATGGCCAGTCAATGTCTTCTGTAGACTGGGCCAGCTGCTCTCTGGTGAACTATACTTGAGGAGACCAGGAAATCTGGCCCCAAAATTCCTTTGCACTAGTGATCCCTTTGGTGCAAGCGGCAAGGCAGAGACATAAATGTGTGGTGTGCTTTGAGCTATGACTGGCGCAAATCCATCTACAAACCTTTGTGCATCATGTAGGGCAAAGTTAAGGTCATCACTACCGGACTAGAAAAACTTCAGTCAGTCGTTCATACCATCTTCCACTTGAGGCTCACCTTTGCCACATATCTTCCGGCAATTGTTAGCATCACATTTGCCCCTTGCACCTGTCCACATAGACTGATCACCTCAAGCCAATAGAGGAAGTGTCGCTCAAGTAACTCCTGCAGTTGATTCAGAATGTCTTTTGTTGGTTCAGCTTTATCAAGGTGATTTGCCCAGTATTGGCTGGCATAACAAAGTTCAGATGACAGATATGTCTCTAAACGGGTGGGCAAGTCTGGAACCTCTACATTTAGGAGGTGAGAGTCCTCAAGGTGACAGATATTGAATTGAAGCTGGCTTCCAAGGACATGGAAGCACCCAAGTGCTAAAGATTGACGATGGATCCTGCCCTCAATAGTCCAAGGGTGGTTGCCAGATCGAGTAGCGTCCATGAGGTAGTCACTGAAGGATGCATGAAGAACAATTGCAGTTCCATTACCAGCACGATGGATAACACAGCCCAAACATTCCAGGATTTCAGATGTGGTTCCTGGCTCTAAGGAAAGTAGTGAGTCCATAGCCTTGTCACTTAAGGGTGCTCTGGCCAGGACAATGCAACCAAGGATCGCACTGGCCCCCGTAGCAAAATCATCATCATCGGTCCAACAGCTCTCCAGTGCAATGGTGTACATTCTGTCAAGACGGCTCTTGTCCTTGAAGTCCCCTGCAAGTAACTGCTTTAATTTCCGCTGAGGACTGAAGCCCTCAATGAAATTGCATGCTGTTGATGCCCAGATAAACAGGCCACCTGACTGCTGTGCAAGCTGAGTCACAGCAGATTCCCCTGGCCATTCCTTGGGTATGCTATGATGCTCTCTTTGAATTTTTTCCAAACGTGAGTGAATGTACAAGGCAATATCTGTCCCAGTTCTTGCTGTTGAGATGCTGAGAGTTTTGGCTGTAATGTAGGGCTGTGCTTCAAATGGACCAGTAATGTCGGGATCCGGACGACTGGTGATAAGGAAGCGAAGGCCAACAGGGAGCTTTGTAAACCCAGTAGCAATGAGTGAAATAAGACTTTTGCGCCAATCAGGGTCAGAGCACTCATCCAATGCATCCAGGATAATGACAAGGGGCTTATCCATATCTGGCTTCATGGATAGAAGGGGACCCCGAAGTAGTGCCTCCAATTGGTCATCGATAGGGGCATCAAGAATCTCAGGCCTCTGTTCAATCACTGTGCAGAGTGCATCCCGGATCTGAGCATTGAACCGAGCCAATCTGTATGTAATGGTGTGAAGGACGGCCATTGGATTGCTATTGGCTAGATTATTCCGGGTGAAAAATAGCAATGAACCAAAATTGTCCGCTTCACGGAACTGCTGAGCCAAGGTTGTTGCAATGGAGCTTTTCCCAGACCCTGCAACCCCAGAGAGCCACAGAATGTTGCTGCTACCCAAGGGTGTAGTCAACCACTTGGAAATATCATCCAAGACATCTTCACGGGTCCCAGGAAGGCATCCTGAGCGCAGTGATGCATCATAAGCAACATACTTGAGTTTCCCGAGGGCCTCCGATTGGTCTGTATCCTTGATGAGCACCAGTACAATGAAAGTATGATATTGACTTACTCAGTTTTGTTACCAGTTCAGTGGTGTGGAACAATGTTTGGGTACTCATTGCATGGTTGAATGCCTCTTTGAGTTTCACTAGCCCCCCGGACAGGCTATCAATCCTCTTCTGATTGTTGTTCAAAAATGCGGTTTGAAAGGCTCGCCCTGATCCATCGTGAGTGGATTACATACTGGCATAAAGCACGCAATACTGACCAGCAAACCCATGCTGCTTATACTCCTCAAGGAAGTTTGCACAATCCAAAGTGTGTTGGGAGATTTTGAGCAAACTTTCCTCAAGGATCCTGATTTTCTCCGGCACAAAGTTAATCTCCTCCTCAAAAGAGTAAACTTCCACCATAGTCTTCACAAGGTCAACAACTTGGTTATCCATTTCGTGCTGCTGTTTCACAGCCTGAAGTATTGTTAGTATTGTTGACCCAAACAAATATTTCCCATGCCTGGTACACAGAAGTCAAGATAGTCCATGCAGTGGAAACATATGGGTGAACCTTTCAGTCAGCAGGAAGTAAGACCATATGATAGTACCAGAAGTGGTAACACTGACTTGAGCGAGTTTGTCCCCCATCTTTACAAAAACATCGAGGCGGTTAAGGCATGTATTAAGTGCGGTTGCCAAGTCATTGTCAACAACTGCCACTTTCACCGTAGTCTCAACTGTGTCAAAGCCGGATCCGCCGGAACTCAAGATTCCAGCAGTTTTCTTCATCCTCTGTGTCGCATGTGTTGCAGCCTCTTCCGACCTTTCAAGAAGGACTGTAAGCCGGCCACAAACTTCGCCACTTGTGGCAACATCGAGCTGGACAACTGAGAATTATTCAAGTCATTGACCAAACCCACAACTAGCTGCATAAATAAAATTACCTTGACCTGAGTTGCATTGATCTAACAACTCTGTGATGCCTATCTGACACTTCCCAAGAAAAGGGTCTGCTCGATGCGGAATGAATGTGCTGTGGTAGAGCTGCAAAGTAAGGACTGATGTCAAGGAACATAGTCTTTGAGGTATTGAGTATTGGGATTTGTTGGTCGCTTGAATCACTCACAGATTCACATTGAAGTTCCACTTGGGCTGCAGGCTTCGTTTGAAGACTGGAGTCCGGGATACAGGATTGTTATCCAGTGAGATGGTAACATAAACCTTTGGATTCCGGTGCAAGTGACCAGAGTCCCAGACAATGTTATCTGCACTTTCAACTAGAGCAGCAGATTATTAGTCCTAAGACCACTGAAACCACGGTTTCACAACTGACTGAGGAGCGAATAGTTTTGTGCCATGGTGGTGGGAGGTAAGGATGTAGGATGTGGCACCTCGTGTGTGAAGTGCGTTACACATGCTGGGTACCATCATTCATTCATCCTGTCACTCCAATTATAGCTTTACGTGATCAGTACTATGGAGATTCTCTCAATGACCAGAACTAAGGGAATTGTTGGTTGACAACAAGACGACTCAGATTTGACGCAGACGAGCTGAAAGTACTATTTGAAAGCCTGTTGTTGTTCAGGGACTGTGCACCAACATCTTACGTGTGAGCCAGCGCCACAGTCAAACTCACTGTCAAAGTGACATGGGACACTGAGGTATATTCAATTATATTGGCAACATATTCCCTCCGCCCAGCGCCACAGCGATTTATTACCCATGCCGTGACAACAGTGACAACCAAGAGGTGAGTGATCGGCTGATCTTGGCCAACGATCCCACGATGTCAATAAGTCCGACTATGTCCGAAATTCGACCCACAAAAATGCTGAGGATTCTGGCAAACGTCGAGAGAGCTTGTAGGTACTTTAGATATCTTCCAAGATCGTCTCCTCACTCAATTTTGAGGCACGAAGAGCGTCGTGCACTGTGGGAATTCAGACCGATGTTTGCACCAACCAAACAATCTCCTTATTTGGGGGGGGGGGGTGGTCGTGGGAACGTTGGCCAAGATCGGTTGATCGCGCACCTCTTGTGACAACAGGGCCAAAATTGTGGCATTGATGATTGTGCACCGCCGGGCCTGAGCTAACTGACAGCCCAATTTCTGACTCAGACATGCAGATGCTGTGAAGATTCGCCAGCTGCCTAGAGCCAGCGGAGGTGTCGGGCGATAAAATCACTCACCGAGCGAATGGAATAAATTGTTGGAATAAGCCGTGGCTCAAATTCGACGGAAAATGTATTTTGTATCCTAATCTACTTACTAAACGGACTGGATGACTCGGACGGGAGCACGAAGATGACCAGACCAACTTGGATACACCAGCTGGTCCACTCGCGCTCGAGGGCAGCTCGATCAGCCATACACAGCGTGAACGCAGACGTCCCAATCGTCGGCCGCGTGCGTGTTCACCGTGACCACCGCGCACATGGGCCGCATGCGACCACTGTCGCGTTTCGCGTCGACCCTGCACATTACGGCGCATCAATGCTTGCTCTCCCAGCCAAAGCCGCCGCACAGACACCCGGCGCCCCGCATCGGTTTCCCGGACCTCCCAACGACGGACGAGTACGAAAATAGGGGGGACGACGATCGCGCGTGAGGAGGAGACAGCAGCCGCGTCCACCGCCGTGCGACTCTGCACCGACTCCGGAACAGCTCTTCCCGCCCACGCACTGCACAAGATGCCCCACGTCCACCTTGACGCGGAGCTCGACGAGCCGCCTTCACCGACGCGTGCACACGATACCCAGCGTCGGCCTCCTCCACGCCAACGTGTCTCACCCTCCCACTCCCACCGCCTCCCTCACCCCCACCCCTCCCTTCCTCAAGCTGTGAAAAATAGAAACCTGAATCCGTCACCTGCAGGACGGGCTGCTTGAGGATCGTGTTGGAGCCGGCGACGACGCTGTGTGAAAAAAAGAACGGGGTTAGCGAACGAAGGTAGGGCATTTTGAGGGGAGAAAAGAGAGAAGGGAGAGGGGCGGCGGAGGGAGATTAAGCGCGTAGGTACGTGCGTGCGTTACCCCGCTAGAAGATCGAGACGACCGCGCTGATCCTCATGATCGAGAGCGCCGCTCGCGACGAGCTCCCCGTCGTCGTTCCGTTCGTGTGTACTCCAGCGCCATCCCGCCTGCGCGCGAAGCCCTTTGGCATCCACCAGAGACACCGCATACGTCTCGAGCGACGTCCACCGCGCGCCCCAGCGCCGAGCGCGTACACTCGACATGCGCCTCGAGATATACGAATGCCAGTGTGCCACACCCGCGACTTCTCCGACCGCGCTCCTCGTCCGCACGATCCCAGCGCGGGTCGACGGGCTCATTCAGCCCAGCGCCAACACCTCCTCGTAGCGCACACCGTTGCTGCAAGCGTACGTATGCCGCCGTCGTGGGCTCGACGAGCACCCCGCGGGCCAGCGTCGAGTACGTTCGCACGCAGACAGCCCGCCTCCTCCGGCGCACTCGCACCCGATGCCCTCGCCACCGGCGACTCCCGCGCCGCAACCCACTCCGCGCCTCAAACACACGGCGGAGACCATCTCCCGACGGCCTCGATCAGCCGCGGGCGGTACAGCGTGAATCCCCGCCGAGCCGCACTCCCCGGCGTATATCGCACCCGCCTCCGCACCACTAACGTACCACCCCCGCCACCCATTCCACTCGACGACCCCGCGCCGCACGTGCTTGCATCCCAGCAACATCTATCGCGCGGACCCCGACCTGCGCCTGCAAGCATCGAGTTGGCGCCGCCGCCGCCGATGCGCCCCGATTTTCACCACGAAAACCCCACACCCTCCCACCTCCCGCTCTGCAGCCCTTAACAATGCTGCCGCCGGTAGATGTGTGCGTCGAGTCGAAGGTGGGATGGAAGATGACGCGGGTTTTTGAGGGGGCTGCGAAATAAAGAAGGGTTAATAGGGTGTAAAAGGGCAAGGAGATGGGTGGGGAGGAGAAGAGAGGGAGGGAAAGGAGGGTGGGCGAATGTGAAAGAAAAGAGAAAGCAGAAGCAGCGGAGGCAGGTGAATCGGCGCCACCTGCCGCACGCGAGAGACGGTGTACGCGTAACCCGCCGCGTGTGAGGGGCGGCTCGATATTGTCTAGGTGGAGGATACCGCAAGCGCGAACGACGACGACGCCCGCGCTAAACAACGACGCGCGTAGTCTCCGGCGGAAATGGACGCGGACGCAGACAACGCTGCGGCGGTACCACGAGTCATTTTGTGGGCGCCGGCAGGAGGTGCGGAGGTGCAGTGTATCGTGCTTCGTGTATCAGCGCGCAGACGTACAGCCCGGCGTGCGTGAAGAGGAAGGAGGTCGTGAGCCTCATAGGTAGTCGACCTGCACCCAGCTCGACGCGATCGAGCCTAGACAGAAGTGGGAGGGGCAGCAATGCCGACGCGCGTATCGCCCCCTACGTGCACCCGCGTCCACATCGCGGTGGTAGCGCCCGGCACTCGAGAGGAAGTAATGAGCGCGCGACGTATACAGATGTGTGGTCTGCAGCGCGCGCGGACGCCGTCTATTCACACGCTCCGCCTGCCCGATGCGTCGCCAGCACGCGCGCCAGCCCAGTTGCAGCGCGCAGTAAGACTGCAGCATGGGTATCAGGGCGAAAGGCGCTACGTCCTGCGCCACCCATCGAAGTACCGCGACTGCCTTCGGCGAAGAACTCGGGAGAAAATAGCACACAAGAACGACGTACCTCCGAGCGCCTCGTCCCCCACCACACTCGTGCCGCCCCACCCATTCAGCGCGGGCTCGTCCTCCCGGAAGAGGCATGCGCGTTGTGATTTCGAATTCGCGGGAGCGCTGCTATTCGGGGCTGCAAACGCGTGTGAGCATCATGCGTTAAGTAAGGTGGGGAGAAGGAGGGCGGGGGTGGTGCGCGAGGAGGTGCGCGAGAACGGCACGCGTGTGGGCGAAGAGGAAGTGGACGCGGGGTCAAGGGCGCAAATGTAGGTGTGGGGTGGAAAGTGGTGGAAGGGTGTAGAGCAAAGAGGGATGCGCGCGCACCGTCGAAAAAGCCATAACATGAGCCAGTCGTACGGCATGTGGACGCGAAGTCGTCTCCCAGAGCTGTGTGGCTCACGCGGGGTGGTCCTTTTCGCAGAAGTGCGCCGTTAGGAAGCATGCTGCAAAATAATATCAGCACTCGTCCGAAGCCCTCGTAAAAGTCGTAGGGAAGGCGGAAAGAAAGCAGGATGTAAAGCAAGTGGAGCAGCCACTCACAGTGAAATGATTCCACGCCGAGCTGCTCACTCTGCGTGCAGTCTCGACGGTACTACCGAGGACGACGAGCTTCTCGTCGACGACGGAGGAGGGTGTCCATGGAGTTTTCTTATTCTTGTGTAACAGCGGTTATTCGAGGGTGTTCCTTGGTTTATGCGGCTTTCAGTTTCGCGAGTGTCGGTGGATATTCGACGAGGTGGCGGTATCGTAAAACAAAGGTGTGGGCATTGCGGGAGACGTTGAGTGGGCGCCCGTAGTCTTCCGTAGTCGCTGTGGGTTGGGTGGCTGGAGTCAAGCCGTGGTCGCCCGCAGCAGTAAACCCAAAAGCGGCTATCGAGCTGCCTGATTGGGTGGAGGGCCGGGCCGGTCTTTACCCTTGCTCTTAACGCTCATCTCCGCGACGCCAACATTTCCATTTTTACTTATTAGCTCGGGACTGGCGATGAATCCAACTGTTTCTAACTGGTCAAAATGTCTTTCGGTCGCAATTTCAACGCATGGGGACATCACCTTCAACCTGTCCTCCGGGTCCGTCCGGGATAGGATTGGGTGTCGTCCAGGTACAGTACAACCTCCGCTCTCCCTCGCTCTCAATCTCCTTCCGACAAGTCTCCTTCCCGGGTCACCCGCCGTGTGAGGCAAACTGACGCCCATATAACACATCTTTGGTGTCAACTCAAAGAGGCTGCGCCGAACTGTATGTTGGCCCTTTCCTGCATTCCATACACGGGCCGGGCGTCGTTCCCTCGTATTTCCGCTTAGTACCGGTTCCCCTGCAACTTGAAGCACTCTGGCGCCCTTGCCGCCTCCGTCATCAATACTCTTCTCCCCGGAATACGCGGTGTCCCTCCAGGCGCCAAAGTACCGTCCCATGCCGGCCCTCTCTTTCCTATCCTTCCTTCGGATTCCCACTACATCTCCTTCAAGCCCTTTCCTGGAATGTCCTGAATTGGCATCGTTCCAGATCGTTCCGTTTCGTCTACCGCACGGCTGTCTAATTTCCAGAAATTGCGGGGTCAACTCAATGTCGACGACCCGAGTTTGCAAGTACCATGTCAAGCCTCTGCTTCTCTTCCATGCGTCTTGCTGGGATTCGCACCCGATCTCCTTCAAGCCTCTTTCCTGGAATGTCAATACAGAGATGAACTGACCCCGTTCCATTCCGCCCGCCACCTCAGTTTAGTCTCGGTCCAAAATTAGGAATCCACCATACAAAAAACTCCGGGCGCCTCCTTTTGAAGCCGTCGAACCTTCCCTGTGATCAAGATGGCTGCTGAACCTTCGACCTCCAAGCTAACTGCGCGTCTGCAGCGACTCGGATCCTCAGCAGCTCTGAGCCCTCACAACTCCACGACGTCGTCAAACCAAGCACACTGGCACTTTTCCTCCCTTCCAGTAGTAGTACCTGCTCAAAACGAACTCTGGCTGAACAAACGCACACATACCCTCAGGATTTCACCGCTTCTTGAAAACGTCAAGCACTTTCTCAGTCCATCTTCAACGTCGCGGCGCCGAAATACTATGATCTCGCGTCTTTCTGGGATTCCTTCTCAAGTCTTCAGGTGCGAAGATGAATTGATATTCGTGGTCTGTTTTCCACAATCCTGACATCAGCTTACGATCACTTCTGAGTCTAATTTTGCGAGTACTATATCAGGCCTAGACTTCCACGCTCCCCAACTCCTTGAAGTCTTTTTCCCGAGAGGGATGTTTACAGCTCAATTCACGCCGTTCCGTTCCGTCTGTCGCCTCAGGTCAGAAGTGAGAATCAGTGTCACGCTACGTCAGTCTGACTCTTGCTGTGAAACCTATAGTTAATGCCAGTATTCGACTAATTGCTAACTGCGCGCCTGCACAAGAGTATCATCAACTTCAACGCACTCAACAGCTCGACTGGATCTACGTCTGCTTCTACTTCTTGTACGTATCCATCTGCGTTGCGAAATCAGAAATTAAAAATGAACTGCATCAGTCTGACTGACTCTGACTCTGGGTGGACGCCTCCGTTCGAAGGCCAACTGCGGATTGTGGGCCCATAGCGAGCATCAACAGCTCTCTTCACTCATCTCCAACACCAGTCTCAGCCAACTCGAACCCTCACTCGAGAACCCTACGTAGGAAGTTCACTATTATGTACGGGCGACTCCAGTAAACTCAACTATTCCCCGCATCGAAAATTCACCACCATCAACGGTCTGTAGTTCTCACTCACACTCAATCTCCTCCGAGTGTTTTTCCTGCGCGGGAGGTACGGCCACGAGGGCAGAGATGACTTCTCCTCTGCGTTCAAGTCCCCACACGGTCCGAGTCTATCTTTCAGAAATATTGTTTTCGGCCTGGAGGGTCTCTTTTCAAGTCTCCTTCAAGTCATTTTCCTGCGAGAAAAGATCAGGGTGTCTCATGCTTCCTGATCATAACTTTTCTTTCTTTCCACTTCTCTTAGCCGTGAGAGTCAGTCTGACCCTCGCAGTTGACCCTGATTGTGTGTTCAACATTTACTCGACCATCATCGTCAAATCTCGATGGGAACGCCTCTGAAGATCTTTGAAAGGGACGGGTTCGTTATAGTTCCCGGACTCGACATTTACCCTGACTGAATGTCTATACTCATGTCCCCAACAGCTCTGACTTGTCAACACTCGCATCGATTACCTCCCCCCCAGAAACATCATGGACGAGGCGAGTGAACTACAGCCAAGCGCAATGCTCGCCAATGGATGCCTTCTACGTTTCCTTTGTCCTTTCGGAGGTGGCTCGAACGGCTTAACCTTTCAGTTTTCAATTTTCAACCTTTCGAACCGATTGGTGTTCAAATCAACAGCTTGCGCACACTCACCAATCTAAACCATATGTACTTCACTCAAGAAAATCGGCCCCAATATGCCTGTCCGATTCAACAACTTCCTCCGCCTCTATCTTGTGGTAACCTCGCGTATCTAACTCGTTTTTCTTCTACTTGAAACATATCATATTGCGGTGCTTCACCTGGCCGGATTCAAACGCCGTCTGACCCATGGTTCAACTTCACCCTCACGGCACCCGTCCACCGGTGGAGATATTCACTCTCTCTTTATAAAATTACACATGTCCGTCTCAAGCTTTTTAGAGTCACTCCGGAGTGGGGATCAAAATAAGAAAATAGAAAATGGAAAATAGATTTCCCTGATATCATCAAACATTGATGAGTGATCGCCGCGGTTACGGCCTCGTCGCTGTCCGTCGTTGGCCCGTCGCTGATCAGACCGCCGCCCTCGAGCGCCCTCGTAGATTCTGGTTCTCATTCCTTGCCAGAGCCATCTCCAAGTTCAGCTGGCTGAGTGTAAATGATAGGAATAAAATATCAAACTGATTGCACATGGTGCGCTCCCTCCAAACAGTGATTGAGCTCGTCAGCAGCAACGGCGGGAGTTGGGCGGGAGTTGGGCGGGAGGGTGAGCAGCGAGCGGGATGTCCGCTTGCCGCACTCCATGGTTACCGTATTGCCGAAGTTCTAGGGCCTGACTTGGACAATCCATGGATGATCCATCATCCATTGAACCATCCACTGGACGCTGCCCAATATATTTAAATTTTCACTGGAAGACAGAAATTTTCACCGGAAAATTTCGCATTATTATCCCTTTCACCAACTAAGACGCTCTACCGAAGTAGCTGTACCCAATTCGCTCGTTTTTCCAAGGGATTAAATTTTGATCGTCCATCCACATCCATCCAGCTGTCATCCATCCAGCCACGGATCACTCCATCCAAGTCAGGCCCTATGCCGAACGGACTTTTTTCTCATCAATGACACCTCGGATCACCCAAAACTATTTCCATTTTCTATTTTCTTATTTTGACCCCCACTCCGGAGTGACTCTAAAGTTAAGCTCCACAGATGGCATTGCACTTTGCTTCAGCACCGCTAATCATACGGCAAAAACATTCCGGCTGCGCAATACCGAGGATGCCGAGCGCGGGCCGAGACTTGCTACACAACATTCATTTGCAACTCTCAACAGCTTTTCGCCAAGATCATAATTAATCTGAACCGAGTGGTGCGGCGCGGAGCGCCCCGCCGCGCTCTTGTAATATATATAGCTTTCCTCCCTCACTTCTGCCTCAAAGCCAAACATACCCGCAGGAACCTCTGGCACAGTGTCCACGTTAAAACATACTCCGAGGGGGTCAGAAGGAAGGCTCAACGTCTCCGGTGTACAATGTCTGTTCTGTGAAACATAGTAGATGCTTATAATGATATTTCCCCAGCTGCAACTGCTAGTTCAGCAGCAATGATTGGTATGGAACTTTTTGAGCACATAGGATTGTTTCTACTCTTTATCAGAGTACTACAACAATAATTGGCCTGAATACCCTCAAAACCAAGCTCATAATAAATTTCTCGCATCCGGGCCTTTTTCAGTTCCGGGTTTCAACTCTGTGCGTGCTAGCTATTGTTCGACTCGATGTAGCTTGGGGGACGTGAAGGCGGGAGTGGTATTGCCAAAGGGTTGGGGACATATCCTGTGTCAACGACCTCTCCCACCCCGACATGCTGCACAGAATCTCCCGAGGTGCCTGGGACTGGATTGTGAGGAAGATTTGGTTGGCTGCCCGAAGAAGTCAATGGAGGTGTGAGGGGAAGAGTGCCCAGGAGCCTAGTTGATAACAAGGCCGGAGATCAGGACCCCCAGGCTCGCACTATATACTACAGGTGGCATTCCAGCCCGCGCGTGACGTGGCAGTCTTCAGCAACTTCTTCGAGGGAACCGAGCTTGAAGAGTTACTGTCGGATAGCAACCCCTACCAGCACGCCGCCCGTTTCTCGACCCCCGAACATCTCAATATGGTGCCGATAAACCAAGGCAGACGTACCGAACGCTACCTTGCGTCCATCGTCGACGAAATACAGTCATCCTCCCTGTACCTAGAGGGTCTCAACCCCGTCTGGTTGCTTCCTGCTCGCCTGGAGCTGCTAGCGACGGACGTGCGAGGGTGACTCTCCTTGCCGCCTCTGCCGCCGCACCAAGTAATGCAGGTCACGCGCGCCCCGTCCAGCTCCCGAGCACCACAACCTTCATCGACGGCACCACCAGAGTCGGACGAGGAGACTGATTCCTCCTCGAGCTCAGAGTTATGGACAGCTTCCCGTAGCTCCCCTCCTCGTGAGGGTGATGCGCGGTCGGCCCAAACTCACCAAACACCAAGTACGGTGCCCAAAGGTCAGGAAGATAAGTACGTGCAACGCCCGCTGGTGCGCAAAGTGATCGATCTGGCGCAACACTCTTGGATCAAACCGCCGGTCATGAGCGGGTTGCCAACCGGCAGGCAAAATTGGGAGAAATATGAGCTCACTGAGCGCGGTGGTGTGAAGTTGTGGCTCCACCTCAGGGCCAAGCACGAGCTCAAAGGGTGGGCGGAGATGTTCGATCGCGAACGACTTCACCGACTGTTCTTCAGCGGATGGACTCCACCCCCAGGCGTAGTTGACCACAAGACCTGGGGTGCGCCAGTGCCAGACTTCCCTTTCATGGTCGACCAGAACGGCAATGGGAAGCTGACGCCGGTGAAGGCGTCCAGTTGGATGTACGCCCAGAGGGCGCCCAAAAAGCTGTACTACGTTGGGAAGAAAGCACCTCGTCCGTCCCCGGATTGGCTGCCCCGCCTCGAGCAAGCAGAGGAGAGTGGTGCTAAGGAGGGGAAGGGTAAGGCAGCGGCCACCGCCACGAGCATGGTGCTCAACTTCGAAGGGATCGACGAGGACAGTGACTACGGCGATGAGGATGGGATGGACGTCAACGAACCCGTGGAGGAACCCGCAGCTCCACCGTCGAACATTGTAATTGTCGACGGGACTGATGACGGCGTGAGCGCAATCCTGTTCCAGTCCCTGGCCGCGGATGTGTTATTTAGCACGAGCGCACACCCGCGAAACATTATTCGCGCCCAAGGAAGGATCTGGGTACAGTTCGACTCAGCAATGGAGGGGCGCCACACCACCAGCGTGATTGGAAGCATCGCGTCCGGGCTGCGAGCGTCGTTTCACGCGGAAAGATAATTTCTGGACCTCGCGAGATACACGCACGACATCTGGACGATCCCAGTCGAGGCGGATGAGCCTATGCCCGCCCCTCCTGAACTGCCACCTTTTCCGTCGCCACCCTCTCCGCTCGTGTCGCCACTCCTGTTGCCGCCACGGTCGCCGCTCTTGCCACCGCGGCAGTTGCCGCCACGGTCGCCACTCTTGCCACCACAGCAACGGCCGCCGTCACCGGTGCAACTGTCACCGCTCCCTGCCATCGTCCGCAGAGCCCCCAACCGTGGAACCACAGCGACCGCTCGAGGCGGAGGCGCCCGCAAGCACCCCCATCGTGTCCATTGGTGTGCCGACTCAAGCGCTCTTTCGGCCCCACCGTCACGTATTGCCACGTCAAGCTCAGCGCGATGGCCGCTGGAAGAGCGGCTCACGAGCGTGCGTCCGTCAGCAGCACAGCCTACAGCACCCCGAGCTATGCTCCGCCCGCTGGAGGAGCACATCTCTTTCGCCCCTCCCCACCCAAACCTAGTGGAACCTCCGCGCGAGACTCGCCTTCTCCCCCGTACGGACGCGAGGAACACCGTGCCCCTGTATAACCGGCTGTCCTCATCGGTCCCCTTGGGCGCACACGTGGGTCCCAAGAACAAGAGCCTTCTCGAGCGCCTGGCTGCGAGACTGGTTGACCTTACCAGTCCAACAACAGGGCTGCCCAAAAGCTCGCACGCAAAGAAGCGGAAGCACAAATCAACGCCGCCATCGACGCCAAGGGCATCGGGGTCCCGGCTGCCGGAGTCCTTGACAGAGGAGGCGCCTCGCCCATGGAAAAAAGTACGGCAGGGAAGAAGATCTGGCAAGCTCGTTAAAGAGTACGAGCGGAGGAAGGCTGAATGCGCGGGCAGAACGGAAGGCGAAGTCGAGCTCACGGACGAGGAAGGCGAGACGCAGGCCCATCTCGAGGCCGTAATGCAGGTTGTCGCGGAAGTGGAAGACACGGACAAGCAGCTCAAGGTTGCATGGGACAGGGAAGTCGCTCCTTCCTGGGCGCCAGAGGAGGACGACAAAGACAACGGCCCTGCTAAAATGTAGATAGAAAGACACTCTGACCGTATGGGGGCACTGTGACGCCCATGTATATTTTACTTCATTATTTATGTGGCCAGAGGCCATTTACTTACCTTCCTATTTGAACTTACAGATACTAATCCATGCTTATGCCATATGCATTACGTAGTAGCTACGTAATACAACTACTACTTACTCTCAACTCTCATGGCATGAATGCAAGACTCTACGGGAATAACCCGACCGCTGAAAGGGTGGCTCAGTGTCTATGGCTGAGAAGGCGGATGCTCTGAGGATCGATGGGACTGAATGCAAGCTTCTAAATGATGCAGAAACAACACTAAAAACCCACAACAACCAACCAAAACCCTACAAACTCTACTCTCTGTACTAGCGATAGATCCCTCTGATGAGGTCGGGTTGTATTGAACACTGAAAAGGTTCAAGGGAGCCGCAAGTTAAGTGTATCTTTGCCGGAAGTGCACTCTTGGTCCGATTGTCTTGAGACAATTGCAAAAAGGGTACTTGTGTATGTGCGCGGAGAACGAGTGTTCCTTAGGATAAAGATCCCAAAGACGCGCTAATTCAATGTGGTAGATTTAAGTTTCCCAACTATAACAAAATAACGACTCGTGGCCGATAGTGTGAGTTTTACCGAAAGTACCGTGTCCTGAGGTGCCGTGTACTTCAGAACACGGCCCGTGTTCTGAAGTACTGTGTTCTACAAGTGTGTGCTGTGTTCTAGTGCCGTGTTCTCAAGTGCATGCCGTGTTCTCAAGTGCGTGCCGTGTTCTCAAATCCTGAAGTAGTATCCAAAACCGAAACTTGTAAATTCAAACACTAACTCCAATCCTGAAGTAGGTAATAGGTGACAAGTCCCAAATCCCACCAACGTAGAGCCTATCGCTGTGATAGACGCCTACTAGCTAGGGTGTTATTCAGTACCATACATGCTAGAACCGTCCTCCTTATATACTCTTCTATTATAGCTTACACTACGTTGATTACTTGACCTCGGGTATCCTAGGAAGGTATGTAGTCAAATATCTGGTATCACATGTCGTATAATTGTATTGGTTTCGGGCATTAACGGAGCCTCTTGATGGCTGACTGCCCCCTAGTTGCGAATTAATCCCCTTAACAATTGATACTCCTCTGAAGGCTGACTGAGCAGCACTTCCGACAAGCCTCAAGTGTACTTCGTTCTTCTTCAAGTATTGTCTCCAGATTCGACTTGTGGCTGTCTCCAGCTTTCCGTAGACACCCCGTTCTCCGTATATGGGTTCCTAGTTCCTGCTTTGATGCGAGTCCAACTTTGGACTTTTGATCTTCCAGCATGTGTGACCGTGGATCGGCAAGTCGGCAAATCCCGACTTGCGGCAAACCCGGCTTCGACTTGTTCGTCCGAAGTCCCGAACGTCACGTGATCATACACATCGCGCACTTCTGTCATAACAATCGACAACAGCCGCAAGTACTACTCGGTGTTCCTCGGTCAATCCTGAAGTCCCCAGAGTGGATATTCCTTAAGTCCTTTGATACATGGCTCATTGCAAAGGACGCGTTCCTGTCTTTGAAGTACTAGCGGATCCTGAAGTGCTGTTTTAAACGACTTGCGGCAGTATGTACTTTCTGCTCCCATAGTCCAGCCGGTTCCCAATTAACCATTGCAACTCTAGTGCCAACGCTACACAACAGGACTTGCTGCTAGCGGCTCGATGCGCGTGTGTGTGAAGCCAGAAGTAGTGAAAAGGTGAGTTTTCACCAGCGTTCATTTTCATGGCTTATCACCGCCCCCCTGGATGCCTGAGCACGCGTCTAACTGCTCCCCTGCTCTCCAGGGATACGAAGCCCGGAGTCGGGTCACGGTCCCCGAGTACGGGTCACATTGGCCGACGAACATCACTTAGTGATGTTCGTCTTCTCTCTCACACCACGAGCACGGCAAGCGCCTTTGGGCAGCTCCTGTGCTCGTCACTACTACTCTACTACTTCAACCCCTGGACGAAGCCCCAGAACACGAGCTGCATCACATCACATGGTCTTGTATCACACGACCAATTAGTCCATATCGTCAGGCACAGGTTCCGGAGCCGTGGGAAACAGCTGATTCAGGATCAATAGGATCACAGGCTTTTGATGGAATCAACCAGCCAGACTGTGACATTGATTCGAACCATGATTTTTAGCCTTCAAACAGCTATTTAAAATTCATAAAAGTGACTCATAAGCATCTTTCTATGTGCTAGAGTACAGTGTAAGTGATAGTCCTGGCTTTCTAGTCTTCTGCGACAATATGTGTCAATTGTTGACTCGGTCACCTGTCAAAACAAAAACCAGCGCATCTGGCCATATTGTGAAGCTGAAAAAAATCCATATTCCGGGGAGCGCTACAGGACCATGTTGCAATCAAGCTAGTGCAAAAATCAATTCGCTAAACTGAGCCCATACCGTGTCCGTGACGCGTGGGTCATCCGAATTTTGATGGTGCCTGCGAAAATGTGGCTGTGCTTGTCACGGATCAAGGCCTTTGATTGTGCAGCACCATAAATCAGGACCGGATGCACAAAGAAGGCTTAAGAATTATGATTAGCTTCGCGAGTGGACTCTAGCAGGGCATACACATTGGGTGACCAGGAAACACCTCCCTGAAACGGACCACGCCCGGCACAGCACTTTGGTAGAGCCCTGGGACAACCACCGGTCGTCTCGTTGGGTTGGAAAGCACTCTGAGGTCCTTAACTTAATAAGCCCAAGTGTACGGAAAAGATCTTGGATTCAAAGGAGTCTGAGTCCGCCATTAGTCCTCGAGAGCTAGCTGTGCAATAGAGGACATCTAGACGAAGCAGCATAGCCCTTAAACGGGATTTTCAGTCCAAAGCTACATATCCTCACCTAGGCATCTTGTATATCTGTGTGATCCCTAGTAAACCGTCCTTTATATATAAACCTGCACATACTTCCCTGGAAGTCTTGTTTAGAAGCCAAGACCTTGAAAGGGGTGTTTAGGTGTTAGTTTTGGTTAGTAGTTGTTGGTTATGAGGCCTTATCCACAGATTTGGCTTAAGCAGCAAAGCATCTTGCTGGTCGGCTTTCGCATTTAGTTTAGCATTTTGGTCTGTTTCCCAAGCACACATTTCAGTGCCAATTAAGGCCAGACCTTGAATCAAACAAGGGTCTCTGCATGAAGATGGTTACCTATCCTCAAATAAGCACGCATGTGCTACCACTGCACCATTTAGCCATGATAGGTAGCTCAAGGAAACAGGGCATACAAAGGTTTGGTGAACGGGAAACAGAAGGCATATGATAGGATTCCGAATGGACTGTCAACCCTTGAAATGCAGGGAGCATATGGAGATGGGCGGCAACAAGTCAGAACAGAAACGGAAACAGGCTATGTATGCTGAAAAGGAAATTGGTATGTGCACAGTTATCAGACAGATAACAGTATGAAGGCCAGCTGTTTAGTACATCTTATTACCTCCTACCGCATATACCTAAAGCTACCCTCCCTGAAATACACCAGGATAGGGAATTTACATAAATACACTCCACTATGGGGTCATGCCACCCAATAATAGGACATACCAAGGTCATCCAAGACCAGGGCCTGTCAAGGAATCCACTTCCAATTCAACCAGTGAGTCGGAGGGAATTATTGTCAATCCGGAGTTGACAGTGCGTGGTAGCAGATTATATGGCACCCCAGCAAATAGCCAGTAGCCTAACTTAGCTGTGTGCAACCATTCTCATTCGGAATCTGAGTGTATATCCTTGCAAAGAATACCACCCCATTGTAACAAAAGGCTTACCCTGCACGACCATACCACTTCCCCTACTTATTCGCACCACTTCACCCCCGAGTCTAAGAGTTGGAAGCAATTCCGTATCAAGGTGTTAACAAGCAGAGAAAGACACTGGGTTATGAAGGGCATTGCTATAACACATTCACACTGCCATCCAGACTATATGTGATGGTTGGATAAGGATAGCCACATAACCTGGGCATCCCGGAACAGAACAGTGTTTGCATTGTGGAGTGCACCCTTTGGGCAATTGTAGAAAACTCTCCGACCACAGCTTGTTCAGAAGGCCAGCCCCCAGTGAGGAATTAAGTTCTTGAGGAACCTGGCACCTATTCACTCCATATAGAGAGGACTGTAACACCACCACCACCACCAATTTATCTACAGCACATTAGCATACCATAAAACTATGCATCTCCACGACAGAGCAATTTCCCCATAGAGGATGAATTAAACTCTGTGACCAATACTTGACTCTACCCACCCAGGTTAGGCAGTTCACAGAACCGCAGTCCACATCACAATGAAATGGTTCAGTGAGTCATCAATCACTTACATTTTGTGGCTGCATTTTTTCAACATTTTATGCTTGTGAGCTTGTTGGCAAGCTCACAAGGCCAACAAAGGGGACAATATTTGTGTCAGATGGCTGATGACTATTTGACTCAAAGCTTATCAACCACTCATGATTTGTGATTCTAGTGGGTGCATCATCATCAGACTTGCACACTTGATATTTAATGCACATATGCACTCATTGTTTGTACCTGTTGATTTTATTCTGACCTCGGACAGGGCATTTTATTTTGCCTCCGAGGTTGATTTTTTGAAATCTTGTCATGCCAAATGCAAGTCACCTGATGAATTCAAGTTAAAATTTTAGTGTGCAACTACTACTTGACATTGGGTATTGAACTTTGACTAGACCCCAGAAACACAACAACAAACCAATTCCATGGGGGTTTAAACAGCTTGAGCTGATATGAGGTACATACAGGGCCACCAAGAATGATAAACTCCCATTGAAGGAAATCCACAAGAATCAGATAGATGTAAGGTGCTATGTGGGAACTATGTCTGGAATCTCTATACATTTCACCCATTCCTTGCCATGGACAAACTTGGTGAGGTCGAGTGTTGTCGCTCCATTGGGAGTAATAACAAGTGAAGCTGGGGGACCACAGAAATGAGCACGTAAGCCAGCCGGAACCCATACAAGCCGGTGGGAAAGTGAATCAGTTATCCACCCATCCGTGAACATTGTTGGAGTAGTGATCTAAACCAATTAACACCAGCAAACAGAGAGAAAATAGAGCATACCATTTGTGGAGTTTCATTATTCTCATGGTGCAGAGATGAGCTGACGATATGTTTAAGGTTCCAGATGCGAACTGTGTTATCAGCGGAGCTTGAGACAATTTGCCTCCCATCAGGAGAGAAGGCAACAGACCAAACTGTGTCACTGTGGCCAGTCAGTGGTGCACCGACTGCGGCCCCAGTCTCTGAGTCCCAGATGCGGACTATGGAGTCAGAGGAACCTGAGACAATGTACCTCCCATCCAGCGAGAAGGCTACAGACCGAACTGTGCCACTATGGCCAGTCAGTGGTCCACCAAGCATGGCCCCAGTCTCTGAATCCCAGATGCAGAGGGTGTGGTCCAAGGAGCCTGAGACAATTCGCCTCCCATGAGAGAAGGCAACAGACAAGACTGCATTCCTATGGCCAGTCAGTGCACCAAGCATGGCCCCAGTCTCTGAATCCCAGATGCGGACAGTGTTTTCAGCGGAGCCTGAGACAATTTGCCTGCCGTTGGGAGAGAAGGCAACAGAGTAAACAGCTTCATTGTGGCCAGTCAGTGGTGCACCAACTGCGGCCCTGGTCTCTGAATCCCAGATGCGAATAGTCTTGTCAACGGAGGCTGAGACAATTTGCCTTCCATCAGGAGAGAAGGCAACAGATAAAACTGTGTCGCTATGGCCAGTCAGTGGTGCACCAACCGCAGCCCCAGTCTTTGAACCCCAGATGCAGACTGTGCTGTCAGCAGATCCTGAGACAATTTGCGTCCCATCAGGAGAGAAGGCAACAGACCAAACTGTGCCATGGTGGCCAGCTAGTGGTGCACCAACTGCGACCCCAGTCTCTGAATCCCAGATCCGGACTGTGTTGTCAGAGGATCCTGAGACAATGTGCCTCCCATCAGGGGAGAAGGCAACAGAGTTAGCTATGCTATAACTGCCAGTCAGTGGTCGACCAACTGCGGCCCCAGTCTCTGAATCCCAGATGTGGAGTGTATTGTCACTGGAGCCTGAGACAATTTTCCTCCCATCAGGAGAGAAGGCAACAGAGTACACTGTTCCACTATGGCCAGTCAGTGGTACACCAACTGCGGCCCCAGTCTCCGAATCCCAGATCCGGACTGTGTCATCATATGACCCTGAGACAATTTGCCTCCCATTGGGAGAAAAGGCAACAGACAAAACCATGCTACTGTGTCCAGTCAGTGGTACACCAACTGTGGCCCCAGTCTCTGAATTCCAAATCCGGACTGTGTTGTCATCGGAGCCTGAGACGATGTACCTGCCATCAGGAGAGAAGGCAACAGACCAAACTGTGCCACTGTGGCCGGTCAGTGGTGCAACAACTGCAGCCCTAGTCTCTGAATCCCAGATGCGAATAGTCTTGTCAACGGAGGCTGAGACAATTCGCCTCCCATCAGGAGAGAAGGCAACAGATAAGACTTCATTTCTATGGCCAGTCAGTGGTGCACCAACTGCGGCCCCAGTCTCTGAATCCCAGATCCGGATTGTGTTGTCAGAGGATCCTGAGACAATGTGCCTCCCATCAGGGGAGAAGGCAACAGACATAACTGTGCCCCTATGGCCAGTCAGTGGTGCACCAACTGCAGTCCCAGTCTCTGAATCCCAGATCCAGACTATGTTGGCATTGGAGCCTGAGATAATTCGCCTCCCATCAGGAGAGAAGGCAACAGAGTTAGCTATGCTTTGACTGCCAGTCAGTGGTCGACCAACTACGGCCCCAGTCTCTGAATCCCAGATACGGACAGTGTTATCATTTGAGCATGAGACAATCCACCTCCCATCAGGAGAGAAGGCAACAGACCGAACTGTGGCCTTATGGCCAGTCAATGTCTTCTGAAGATTGGGCCAGCTCCTCTCTGGTGAACTATATTTCAGGAGACTCGGAAATCTGGTCCCAAAATTCCTTTGCACTGGTGATCCCTTTGGTGCAAGAGGCAAGGCGGAGACATAGATGTGTGGTGTGCTTTGAGCTATGACTGGTGCAAATCCGTCAACAAACCTTTGTGCATCCTGTAGGGCAAAGTTGAGGCCATCACTGCCTGACTAACAGCTCTGTTCAGCATTTTTTACCATCTTCCACTAGAGACTCACCTTTGCCACATAGTTCCTTGCTATTGTAAGCATCTCATTTGCACCCTGTACCTGTCCACATAAACTGATCACCTCCAGCCAATAGAGAAAGTGTCGTTCCAGTAAGTCCTGCAGTTGATCAAGAATGTCTTTTGTTGGTTCAACTTCATCAAGATGACTTGCCCAGTATTGGCTAGCATAACGTAGCTCAGATGACAAATATGTCTCTAAACGGGTGGAAAGGTCCGACACCTCAGCATTCAAAAGGTGTGAGTCTTCAAGGTGACAAATATTAAATTGAAGCTGGCTTCCAAGAACATTGAAGCACCCAAGTGCCAAAAATTCATGATAGATCCTGCTCTGGATAGTCCAAGGATGATTTCCAGAACGAGCTGAGTCCATAAGGTAGTCACTAAAGGATGCATGAAGAACCCGTGCACTTCCATCACTTGCGCGATGAATAACACAGCCCACATATTCCAAGATTTCGGATGTAGTCCCTGCCTTGAACAAAAGGAGTGAATCCATAGCTTTGTCATCCAGAGGTGCTCTGCTGAGGACAATGCAACCAAGGACCTTGGAGGCCTTCAATGCAAAGTTATCATTGCTGGTCCAAGGACCAGAACTCTGAAGTGCAATAGTGTAGATTTCATGAAGCTGGCCTTCATCTCTGAACTTGTGAGCAAGCAGCTTCTCCAATCTCTCCTCAGGATCAAAGTCTTCAATAAAGTTGCATGCTGTTGTTGCCCAGATAAACAGACCACCTGAGCGGACTACAAGGTCGCTTATAGCAACTGATCCAGGCCATGTTGTGGCTATATTGGCCTTTGTGGTCCGAATCTGTTCCAACCGTGATTCAATGTACACAGCTACATCACCTCTGAGGTCTGCTGTTGACACCCTCAGAGTCTTTTCTGTAATTTTGTTTTGTGCACGGCGGAATGCTCCAGTAATGTTTGCGTCTGGTCGGCTGGTAATCAGAAAGCGATAGGCACTAGGCAACGTCGAAAGATCATCAGTAATGAGTGAGATAAGACTTTTGCGCCAATCATTGTTGGAACACTCGTCCAAAGCATCCAGAATGATGACAACTGGCTTCTCCATGTAAGGCATTGCAGATAAAAGGGGACCGTGTAATAATGCTTTAAATTGGCTGTGGATGGGAGCCTCCAGAATGTCAGGGTTCTGTGCAATCACTGTGCAGAGTGCATCCCAGATGTGAGCATTGAACTGTGCCAGTCCGTATGTGATGGTGTGGAGCACAGTCGTTGGGTTGCTGTTGGCCAAATTATTCCGAGTGAAAAACATAAATGCCCCCAGGCACTTCTGATCACGGAATTGCTGGGCTAGGCTCATTGCAATAGAGCTTTTGCCAGACCCAGCTACCCCAGAGAGCCAGAGAATATTGCTGCTACCCAGTGGTGTAGTCAGCCACTTGGAAATATCCTTTAGAATGTCTTCACGGGTCCCAGGGAGGCAGCTTGAGCGTAGTGATGCATCATAAGAAATATGCCTGAGTTTCCCAATAGTGTCTCTGCTTCCGACTGTGGTGGCAATACCATCAGCTTTTGTGGCAATCACCTCCACTGTAGTATCCAACACTTACAGTTCATGTGTGCAGTATCACTACCATTCTTGAGAAACAGTATTTGGGAGAGGATGGATGAACATACATATTATTCACGATCAAATGGTTGGTCTTGATACCAGGGTATGACACTCTGGGACCCTCCCCATAACCCCCATCACCGCCTTGCATGCCACCTCCCCCGCCCTCGCCCCCTACGCCGCCTGAGGAAGATAAGCAATAATTATTGGCCTGCCAATTTTGCTGCGCACCATAGATGTTGTGAGTAACAGTGTTGGATTCACCAGCCTGGTAAGACATTGCAGTGTCAATTTGTGGTAACTCAAGTAGAGTGTAGATTGGTGCAATGCGATAGAGGTGGAGGTGAAAGTGCAAAAGCGGAGCTGACAGCTCACACAGACATAGCCGGCACGCGGCTACATGCGTTGTTCTACTTATAGGGTGCCAAACTTCGGGAAATTGGCGCACTCTCTCATTTGTGGATATTAGCGGCCAGAACATCCATGAGATAGATATTTCTGTATATTCTGCTTGACAGGTACGGACATTGACGGGTGTGGGCATGTGAGTCAGTGAGTCGCAAACTCTTGTGAAAATAGTCGTTCAAATTATAACCATTTCACCTAATACGCCCCAATTCAAGCCAGCCCCACAGACTTGAATGCTCAGTTCCTATAAATGAGGAACTTGCCCAGCTCCTACCGCAAACAATGAAGTTACGCCAGCGGAGGCGATGGAAGCGCTCACATAACACTTCTGAAATAGAGGCGTAGCTGAGGCTTTCAACAGGAATGGATTTGCATCCTAGACTACTTTTATTTTAACCCTCCTCAATTTAATGTCTCGGGGCGCCGCTTCGGCACAGCCGTCCCCGTGTTCACCATATCCACCACGCAAACATTCCGAATGCGCACACCAACAGCTTCACCGCCAACCTGGAGATTAACTCGCACCGATCGAGTAAGAAGCAATTCGAAAGAAAGAAAAGGGAAAAAAAGAGAAGATAAGTAATGGGATCCCAACGGTTTTGTTCGCCCTCGAAGTTGATAACTCTGCACCGCATGCAGCACAGAAACGGTGCGCCGCATGTCGTGTTTCGCATCGACTCTGCACCTCGCGGCGCGTCAATACTTGGTATTGCTCTCCCAGCCAAAGCCGCCGCACAGACACCCAGCGTCATGCGTCGGGTTTCCCAGACCTCCCAGCGACGGACGAGTACGAAAATGGGGGGGACAACGATCACTACCCCGCGGCGCGTGAGGAGGAGGAGACAGCAGCCGCGTCCACCGCCGTGCGACTCTGCGCCGACTCCGGAACAGCTCTTCCCGCCCACGCACTGCACAAGATGCCCCACGTTCACCTTGACGCGGAGCTTGACGAGCCGCCTTCGCCGACGCGTGCACACGATACCCAGCGTCGGCCTCCTCCACGCCAACGTGTCTCACCCTCCCACTCCCACCGCCTCCCTCACCCCCACCCCTCCCTTCCTCAAGCTGTGAAAAATAGAAACCTGAATCCGTCACCTGCAGGACGGGCTGCTTGAGGATCGTGTTGGAGCCGGCGACGACGCTGTGTGAAAAAAAGAACGGGGTTAGCGAACGAAGGTAGGGCATTTTGAGAGGAGAAGGGAGGAGGGGGAGAGAGAAGGGAGAGGGGCGGCGGAGGGAGATTAAGCGCGTAGACTCTCCGACCGCGCTCCTCGTCCACACGATGCGAGCGCGGGTCGACGAGCTCATTCAGCCCAGCGCCAACACCTCCTCGTAACGCACACCGTTGCTGCAAGCGTACGTATGCCGCCGTCGTGCGCCAGCGCACACCGCCCCGGCTCGACGAGCACCCCGCCGACCAGCGTCGAGTACGTTCGCACGCAGACAACCCGCCTCCTCCGGCGCACTCGCACCGATGCCCCTCGCCACCGGCGACTCTCGCGCCGCACCCACTCCGCGCCTCAAACACACGACGGAGACCATCTCCCGACGGCCTCCATCAGCCGCGGGCGGTACAGCGTGAATCCCCGCCGAGCCGCACTCCCCGGCGTATATCGCACCCGCCTCCGCACCACTAGCGTACCACCCCCGCCACCCATTCCACTCGACGACCCCGCACACCCTGGAGGCCGACGCCCGACGCCCGTCTCCCATCGCGCCCGCCACGCGCGCCGGTACGTACTTCCATCTCCAGCATCCGCCCCGCGCCGTGCGCGCTTGCGCCCCGGCGAAATTTATCGCGCGGACCCCGGCCTGCACCTGCAAGCATCGAGTTGGCGCCGCCGCCGCCGCCGACGCGCTCCGATTTATCCCCACTCCCCCCCCCCAAAAAAAAAGAAAAGAAAAAAAAAACGCAAAACCCGACTCACCTACCACTCAACACCGCCTCCCGGCGCTCCCCAGCTCTGCCGCTCCCCCCTTCCCCGTCGTACGCGGAGCCAGTATCGCTGCCAGTAGATGGTGTGCGTGAGTCGAAGGTGGACTGGAAGACGTGGGTTTTTAAGGGGGCTGCGAAAAAAGAAGGGCGTTAGTAAAGGAATTTGAGGGTGAGGGAAGAAAGTAAGAAAGGACACGAGCGCGACAAAGAAGGAATCGGCGTGCACGACGCACGCTGTGTATGCGGCCCGAGCGGAAGCGCACGCAGACAACGCAATCGATGCAGCGCGCGCAAACCCGCGAGGGAGGAAGTCGACGCGACGCGCGGACTCCCGAACTACGGAGACGGACCCGGACGACGCTGCGGTAGTACTGACGACGCGCGTACTCCCGCGGAAAAGGACACGATGCGTACTCCCCGAGCTCACGACCCTGTCGCAGAACGCGTGAAGGACGAGCGCGTCAGTCCAGCCAAGGGCCCACAACCTCGCTATGTCGCGAGAGAGAAAGCAGAAGCCAGCGTGTGAAGCACCTACTCGCACCATCCCAGTGCGCAGTAAAACTGCACCACGGGCATCAGGGCGAAAGTCAAAAGGCGCTAGGTACGACGCCCACCATTCCAGCGCCGCGCCTGCCTTCGGCGAAGGACAAGTCGCGAAAATAAAAACCGAAGATGGGATGATGAAAGAGTAAGGTGAGCACGTACGCCCTTCTTCCTCATCGCCGCCGCCGCCCCACCCATTAAGCGCAGCATCGTCCTCCCGGAAGAGGCATGCGCGTTGTGATTTCGAATTCGCGGGAGCGCTGCTATTCGGGGCTGCAAACGCGTGTGAGCATCATGCGTTAAGTAAGGTGGGGAGAAGGAGGGTGTAGAGAAAATGGGGAGGGCGGGGGTGGTGCGCGAGGAGGTGCGCGAGAACGGCGCGCGTGGGGGCAAAGAGAAAGTGGACGCGGGGCCAAGGGCGCAAAGGTAGGTGTGGGGTGGAAAGTGGTGGAAGGGTGTAGAGCAAAGAGGGACGCGCGCGCACCGTCGAAAAAGCCATAACATGAGCGAGTCGTACGGCATGTGGCGCGGGGTCGTCTCCCAGAGCTGTGTGGCCCACGCGGGGTGGTCCTCCTCGGAGAAGTGCGCCGTTAGGAAGCATGCTGCAAAATAATATCAGCATTCGTCTGCAATTCGCCGAAGCCTTCGTAAAAGTCGTAGGGAAGGCGGAAAGAAAGCAAAGAAAGCAAGTAGAGTAGCCGCTCACAATTAACGAAATGACTCCACGCTGACGGTGCTGCCGAGGACGACAAGCTTCTCGTCGACGACGCAGGAGGGTGTCCATGGGGTCTTCTTAATCTTGTGTTATTCGAGAGTGTTTCTTGTGTTTATGCGGCTTTCGCGAGTGTTGGTGGATATTCGACGAGGTTGCGGTATCGTAAAACAAAGGTGTGGGCATTTGCGGGAGACGTTGAGTGGGCGCCCGTAGTCTTCCGTACTCGCTGTGGGTACGCGCATCCACTGTATGCAGCACAGGTAGTTGCGTGGCTGCAGTCAAGCAATCACCGGGAGCAGCAGACCCAAAAGCGGCTATCGAGCTGCCTGATTGGGTGGAGCCGGCCTGGTGTTTACCTTTGCTCTCGACGCTCATCTCCGCGACCCCAACATCCGGTTTTACTTATGAGCTCGGGACTGGCGATGAATCCAACTGTTTCTAACTGGTCCAAAATGCCTTTCGGTCGCAATTTCAACGTATGGAGACATCACCTTCCCGTCCTGCGGGATAGGATCGGGTATCGTCCCGTACATTACAACCTCCGCTCTCCCTCGCTCTCTCAATCTCCTTCCGACAAGTCTCCTTCCCGGGTTGTCCGTGTAAGTCAAACCGTTGCCCATATGCATCTTCGGCGTCAACTCGAAGAGGCTGCGCCGAAATACTGGTCGGCGCGCGGCCCTTTCCTGCATTCCATACACGGTTCCCATGCAACTTCCCAATCTCCTTGAAGCCCACTGCCGCCCTTGCCGCCTCCGTCATCAGAACCCTTCTCCCCGGAATACGCGGTGTCCCTCCATGCGCCAAAGTACTGTCCCATGCCAGCCCCCTATTTCCTGTCCTTCCTTCGGATTCCCAGTTCAAGCCCCTTCCCGGGAATGTTCTGAATTGACATCGTTCCATGCCGTTCCGTCTCGTCTACCGCACGCCTGTCTGATTTCCAGAAATTGCACTCAGGATTTCGGCGGCCCCGAGTCTGCGAGTACTATCTCAAGCCTCCCGCTTCCCTTCCATGCTTCTTGCTGGGATTCACACCCGATCTCCTTCCACCCTTTTTCCTGGGATGACAATGCAAAGATGAACTGACCCCATCTCGTTCCATTCCGCTCGTCACCTCAGTTTAGTCTCGGTCCGAAATCAGGAATCTACCAGACAAAAGAATCTGGGAGCCTCCTTTGAAGCCGTCGAACCTTCCCTGTGATCAAAATGGCTGAACTTTCGATCAAGATGGCTGAACCTTCGACCTCCGAGCTAACTGCGCGCCTGCAGCGAGCTCTGAGCCCTTACGACTCTCCTACGTCGTCAAACAAGCGCACTTTCCCTCCCTTCCAGTACCTCCTCAAAACGAACTCTGGCTGAACAAACGTACACATCGCCCTCGGGATTTTCACCGCTTCAAGCACTTTCTGAGTCCATCTTCGACATGGCGGCGCCGAAGAGATACTACGACCTCGCGTCTCGTTTCCGATTCTTTCTGCTCACGTCTTCTCCCCGGAACCGACAGCTAGTGCGAAGATGAATCAATATTCGTGGTCTGTTTCCACGATCCAGGCATCAACACACGATCACTTCTGAGTCTAATTTTGCGAGTACTATATCAGGCCTAGACTTCCACGCTCCCCAACTCCTTGAAGTCTTTTTCCCGAGAGGGATGTTTACAGCTCAATTCACGCCGTTCCGTTCCGTCTGTCGCCTCAGGTCAGAAGTGAGAATCAGTGTCACGCTACGTCAGTCTGACTCTTGCTGTGAAACCTATAGTTAATGCCAGTATTCGACTAATTGCTAACTGCGCGCCTGCACAAGAGTATCATCAACTTCAACGCACTCAACAGCTCGACTGGATCTACGTCTGCTTCTACTTCTTGTACGTATCCATCTGTGCGTTGCGAAATCAGAAATCAACTGTGTCAGTCTGACTGACTCTGACTCTGGGTGGACGAAGGCCAACCGCTAATTGTGGGCCCATAGCGAGCATCAACAGCTCTCTCTGCCTCGCCGACACTCATCTCCAGCCCCAGTCTAAGCCAACTCGAACCCTCACTCGAGAACCCTATGTAGGAAGTTAACGATTCCATACAGGCGACTCCAGTAAACTCAACTATTCTCCATCGAAAATTCACCACTGTCGACAGTCTGTAGTTCTGAAGAACCTGGTTCTCACTGACACTTAATCTCCTCCGAGTGTTTTTCCTGCGCGGGATGTACGCCGGCCACGAGGGCGGAGATGACTTCACACGGTCTGAGTCTATCTTCCAGAAACATTATTTCGGCTCGAAGGGTCTCTTTTCAAGTCTCTTTCAAGTCATTTTCCGGCCAGAAAAGATCAGGATGTCTCATGCTTCCTGATCATGAGTTTTCTTTCTTCCCACTTCTCGTAACCGTGAGAGTCAGTCAGTCTGACCCTCGCTGTTGACCCTGATTGTATGTTCAACATTTATCCTAACTGCGTGTCTATACTTATGTACCCTCCACAGCTCTGACTTGTTAGCACTCGCATCGATTATCTCCCCCCCAGAAACATCGTGAACGAGGCGAGTAAACTACAGTTAAATGCATACTTCGCAAATGGACCCCTCGATGTATCGGCCGTCCCACCCTTCACCTTCCCACGCGAATTTCCATCGGGCCTCCGTTGGTCTCCACCGGATTCCCTTTTCAACAAACACGCACGTCATCCGGGTTGACCTCGATATAACTGTTTACCGACCAATCATACATCCGCTAATCAATTTCCTTCCTTTGTCCTTCCAGAGGTGGCTTGAACGGCTCAAGCTTTCCGTTTTCAAATTTCAACCCTTCGAGCTCATTGTGCCTACGAATTTGCGGCGGCGGATGGACCCAACTCTTCTCATGCCGACATCTTTTCGTGTTCAACTCAACAGCTTGCGCACACTTACCAATCTAAACTGTATGTACTTCACTCAAGAACTCGTAGAAAATCGGCCCCAATACGCCTGTCCGATTAACCAAGTTCGTCCGCCTGGAGCTCTACCTTGTGGTGACCTCGCGTATCTAACTCATTTTTCTTCTACTTGAAACATATCATATTGCGGTGCTTCACCTGGCCGGATTCAAATGCTGTCTGACCCATGGTTCAACTTCACCCTCACGGCACCCATCCACCGGTGGAGATAATCACTCTCCTTGTGAAATTACACATGTCCGTCTGAAGCTTTTTAAGTTCCACAGATGGCATCGCACTTTGCTTCCACACCGCTAATCATACGGCCAAAAACATCTCGGCTGTGCAATACCGAGGATGCCGAGCGCGGGCCGAGACTTGCTACACAACATTTATTTTCAACTCTTACAGCCATTTGCATAAGTCCGTGAAAACACAATTTTTTCTTTCCACGCTCATGTGTTCATGCCGGTGAAGCCGAAGTGCCTCTCGGCGCCGCAGTGCTTGTCGATCAGTACGGGCCGACATTCAGAGGTGTGGCCCGACGTTGCCGACGACTCAACTTGTCGGCCCTTATGCAAAGCAGGCTACTTTGGTTGTTCCGGATCCGGCCCGGGCAAGAAAGAAAAAACTGGTTTTCACGGAATTATGCAAACGGCTGTAATAGCTTTCAACGGCTTTTCAAGCTTGTCGCCAAGATCATAATTAATCTGAACCGAGTGGTGCGGTACGGAGCACCCCACCGCGCTCTTGTAATGGCTTTCCTCCCTCACTTCCGCCTCAAAGTCCATACCCGCGGAATGGTGTGTGCTCCGTTGGCATTCTGTAGCTACATGTAAGAATAACCACTCTTACATCCATCAGCAATTTGACAAAAATCTTGTCCCCTTTTGGCCCTTGTGAGCTTGCCGGCAAGCTCGCAAGGTCAAAAGGGTGAAAAAATATACTTGGAAAATGCAAAGCAGGATTGGATGAGTGGCTTGAATGTTAATAGACACCTAACTCTCCAGGTAAATAGATAGCTTGGTACGGTGACCAAACCCAAATGCAAAATAAATGCATCGTTTCTGGGTCGAACTGGCGACCTTGTGGAATCGACCTCTAACTTTGTGGTCTTGCGGTCTTGCGGTCTTTTCGGCCCTTTTTCGGCCTTTTTTGACCTTGTACGTACAAGGACACAAGATTTTTGTCAAAAGTCTGATGTCACTACCGGTTTGTCTTCGGTAAACTCATTGTTCAGACATTTGGAGTCTGGACCACGCGAGTATAATAAATCCCCCCTCCCTCACAAGGAACCTCTGGCACAATGTGCACGTTAGACACACCGGTTGCACCCCATCATCAGCGGCCACTCCGAGGGGTCAGAAGGGAAGCTCAACGTCTCCGGTGTACAATGCCTGTTCTGTGAAACATACTAGTAGATGCTCATAATGATATTTCCCCCGCTGCAACTGCTAGTTCAGCAGCAACAATTGGTATGGAACTTTTTGAGCACATAGGATTGTTTCTACTCCCTATCAGAGTACCACAACAATGATTGGCCTGAATACCCTCAACACCAAGCTCATAATGCGGAATTTCTCGCATCCGGGCCTTTTTCGGGTCCGGGTTTCAACTCTGTGCGTGTTAGCTAATTGTTCGACTCGATATAGCTCGGGGGACGCGAAGGCGGGAGTGGTATTGCCAAAGGGTCGGGGACATATCCTGTGTCAACGACCTCTCCCACCCCGACATGCTGCACAGAATCTCCCGAAGTGCCTGGGACTGGATTGTGAGGAAGATTTGGTTGGCTGCCCGAAGAAGTCAATGGATGCTGAATCTTTATCTCGGTTGTGTGGAAACCCTCCTCGGGGTAAGCATCGTGCAGGCGGATGACCCTGATGCTCCGCTGTATCAGCTCATCGAGAACGGGAAGATATTGGAGGTCAAAGGCTCCGGAGCCCAGGTGCAGGATCTGCACTGAGCAGGACCACATGCCAGGCTCAATGGGTTCCTCCATGCACAGGACTGCTTCCGTGCAATGAGGAGTGAAGTATGTCCGGTTCCATTGGTTCAGGGTTGATAAAAGTGGATGCAGAGAAGCGGAATCTTGGCATTTATGGGTATTAAGCGCCTAGAACAGGAGGCTTCGTTAAATTATTTCGATCATAAAGTTGCTGCAGCCTGCAGCTACTTACAGTAGCGAGTTGCCACCAGTGTCTTTTCACCATACCACGATCTGCGAGCACAGCCGGGATGGGGCACACGAATGGAGATTCATGCGAGAAATGCATAAGCTTCACGGCGGGGAATGGTGAGAATGATTCAGATGCGAGGGTCGCCTCAGAGGGATTATTGTAGGATATAAATGGGCTTATCGCCAGTGGGTCGGAAGGAGGCTCGTCTGGGGGTTGATCGGGGAGTGATTCTTCTTGTACTGGAGTGAGGGAACTGTGAGGCTCTGCGGACTGTGAGTCCGGGTGCACGGCAGAGCTATGAGTCCAAGTCTCCAGTCCCGCCCAAGTCCCAATAGATGAGTCCTCGGCTTTTTCGCGGCCTTTCAACATGCCAGATTGGCCTTCCGATGTCCAGCGAGCGACCTTCTCCTTCCAGCGCGTGTCCATCGCGTCTCCGTATCTCTTGAACGTATTGATGATCAGAAGAAGGTATATTAGCGCCAGAAGGAGGACAGCGCTGACGCCGATCCGCAGCGCGAGAGCGGTGCGAGGTACGATCATGGAGGTGTAATCATCAGCGGCGCCCGTACGCCAAGTGAAGGCCACGATACAAGTGACGAAGAGTATGATGGACCTGGGTCAAGTAACATCAGTACACACACTTTGAACACGCCATATGGCACGGCGCACCAAGCAAGCCATACGGCCGGTAAGGCGAGGAGGACCCATACATTCCACAAAATTGATGTGCTCCCCTTCTGAGCCTCCTGCACAAGAGAATAAGTCCACAAGTGGTGATTTGAAGGAAATTAATGAACACACATCTGCCCAACTGGCGGCCTTGTACATTTTACGCATCGTCCCGAATCGTATGATATACAAACTCCCGAACAGCAAACTCATCAACGCGCAGACGAGGGAGATTAGGGCTGTCGTCCGGGAAATGGGATCTGCCGCCGCCGCGTCGATTTGGAGCATCGTGAGAATAGCTCTAATGCCAGAATGAGGTGAAAAAATGGAAGGTTCTTGTAAAAGGTAGACATACGATAACATGAGGGCGGATATGACGTTCTGTGTTTTCCACTCCCGTAGCAGAGCATCGATGAACCCTTCCCAAGACATGTTGAATCGGCGGAGACGCGGCGGCAAGTCAGTGGCCTCCGGCGTCCAAGAGATCACCGAAAACTGGTCGCTATTGATCACAGCCATGCGCTGGATATCAGGAAGGCTGAGATTTGCATCTTCGAAGAGACGAGAGACGCGCAAAAAGTACAGCGAGGGTAGACACAGGAGCAGAAGGAGGTAGGTTTGGGACAGAGTTCGAATGACAACGAAGGCGAAGGTAAGAGGGGTCCAGTTTTTGAGACGGCGAGACCAGGAGCGCCAGTGGCGGAAGCGATTTACATTGCCCGTGGTATTAGGAGAAGGGAGATGAGCCGTTTGTTGGGATAGCGATTCTGAAGAAGAGGTCCTACTGAATTGATTTGCAGCCACGTAAAGCGGCTCTGCGTCAGGCTGCAGCACAGCAGCCACGGCTGGAGCAAACGAAGTTATTGTCGGAGCAGCGTGTGTGTAAGACGGAACGCCGAGGGGACTCCTGGCCGTCATGAACGACCCTGGGGACCGAGCACTGCTCAGCGTTGTACTATGTGGGGTAAGAAAGGTACTCGGGTCACGCGGGTCGTAGAGCCGTGGCGCAGTCGGAGTCGTGGAAGAGATAGGAAAGGTGCTCGGATCACGCGGGTCGTAGAGCCGTGGCGCAGTGGAAGGCATTGTTGAACCAGCGTACGAAGACTGGCGACCGCTGAAGGGACTCCTGGCCGTTATGAACGACCCTGGGGACCGAGTACTGCTCAGCGTCGTATGTGGGGTAAGATAAGTCGTGGCAGAGCTAGGAAAGGTACTCGGATCGGCCGGATTGTAGAGCCGTGGCGGCGCGGGGGTGGGCGAAGTGCAGTTCTTGGGGAAGAGGCCCACTTTCCCGGCGGCGTTGCGGCCCTTCCACCATCCATCGTGAAAGCGACCGTCCTTTTCCAGAACTTCGATTCGCTCGTTGAAACGGAAAGCGACCTCGTCTCCCTGCCCGGGCGCGAAGTCCTGGAGAGCGTAGACGTATTCGGGCATCGAGGGTGAAGCTAGGCCGTAGGCGAGCGGTCAGCGACTAGTGGGGACAAGAGGCGAAGGCGCCGCGCGCAAGGTGCTTTTGTATGTAGCTTATTTTGCCGTAAACCAGACAGCTTTCGATCCTATTTGAGGCCGGCTTTGTGGAAGTTGCGCAGGCACAGCATTTAGATGAATTCGCGTGCGCATATATCCGTGGAAGAGATCGGCAGAGGGTGCACGAGCCCGGTGGTGAGAAGTGATGTGCCGTAAAGCGGTATAGTTCATGTGCCCAAGTTGAGTTCCCCCACAACCCAATCGGGACCTTGAAGGCTTGTGGAGGTACAAAAGAAACCAGAGCAGCCGTGACGACAGGGCCAACATTGTGGCATTGATGATTAATTTGTGCACCGCCTGAGCTAACTGACAGCCCAATTTTTGACTCAGACGTGCAGATGCTGTGAAGATTCGCCAGCTGGCTAGAGCTTAGCTAGAGCCAGCGGAGGTGTCGGGCGATAAAATCACTCACCGAGCGAAGGGAATAAATTGTTGTGTACGTGCCGTGGCTCAAATTCGACGGAAAATATATTTGTATCCTAATCTACTTACTAAACGGACTGGACGACTCGGGCGGGAGCACGAAGATGACCAGGCCAACTTGGATACACCAGCTAGTCCACTCGCGCTCGAGGGCAGCTCGATCAGCCATACACAGCGTGAACGGACCTCCCAATCGTCGGCCGCGTGCCTGTTCACCGTGACCACTGCGCACGTGGGCCGCATGCGACCACTGTCGCGTTTCGCGTCGACTCTGCACATTGCGGCGCATCAATGCTTGCTCTCCCAGCCAAAGCCGCCGCACAGATACCTGGCGCCCCGCATCGGTTTCCCAGACCTCCCAGCGACGGACGAGTACGAAAATGGGGGGGACAACGATCACTACCCCGCGGCGCGTGAGGAGGAGGAGACAGCAGCCGCGTCCACCGCCGTGCGACTCTGCGCCGACTCCGGAAGAGCTCTTCCCGCCCACGCACTGCACAAGATGCCCCACGTCCACCTTGACGCGGAGCTCGACGAGCCGCCTTCGCCGACGCGTGCACACGATACCCAGCGTCGGCCTCCTCCACGCCAACGTGTCTCACCCTCCCACTCCCACCGCCTCCCTCACCCCCACCCCTCCCTTCCTCAAGCTGTGAAAAATAGAAACCTGAATCCGTCACCTGCAGGACGGGCTGCTTGAGGATCGTGTTGGAGCCGGCGACGACGCTGTGTGAAAAAAAGAACGGGGTTAGCGAACGAAGGTAGGGCATTTTGAGGGGAGAAGAGAGAGAAGGGAGAGGGGCGGCGGAGGGAGATTAAGCGCGTAGACTCTCCGACCGCGCTCCTCGTCCACACGATGCGAGCGCGGGTCGACGAGCTCATTCAGCCCAGCGCCAACACCTCCTCGTAACGCACACCGTTGCTGCAAGCGTACGTATGCCGCCGTCGTGCGCCAGCGCACACCGCCCCGGCTCGACGAGCACCCCGCCGACCAGCGTCGAGTACGTTCGCACGCAGACAACCCGCCTCCTCCGGGGCACTCGCACTGATGCCCATCGCCACCGGCGACTCCCGCGCCGCACCCACTCCGCGCCTCAAACACACTACGGAGACCATCTCCCGACGGCCTGGATCAGCCGCGGGCGGTACAGCGTGAATCCCGGCCGAGCCACACTCCCCGGCGTATATCGCACCCGCCTCCGCACCACTAGCGTACCACCCCCGCCACCCATTCCACTCGACGACCCCGCACACCCTGGAGGCCGACGCCCGACGCCCGTCTCCCATCGCGCCCGCCACGCGCGCCGGTACGTACTTCCATCTCCAGCATCCGCCCCGCGCCGTGCGCGCTTGCGCCCCGGCGAAATTTATCGCGCGGACCCCGGCCTGCACCTGCAAGCATCGAGTTGGCGCCGCCGCCGCCGCCGACGCGCTCCGATTTATCCCCACTCCCCCCCCCCAAAAAAAAAGAAAAAAAAAAAAAAACGCAAAACCCGACTCACCTACCACTCAACACCGCCTCCCGGCGCTCCCCAGCTCTGCCGCTCCCCCCTTCCCCGTCGTACGCGGAGCCAGTATCGCTGCCAGTAGATGGTGTGCGTGAGTCGAAGGTGGACTGGAAGACGTGGGTTTTTAAGGGGGCTGCGAAAAAAGAAGGGCGTTAGTAAAGGAATTTGAGGGTGAGGGAAGAAAGTAAGAAAGGACACGAGCGCGACAAAGAAGGAATCGGCGTGCACGACGCACGCTGTGTATGCGGCCCGAGCGGAAGCGCACGCAGACAACGCAATCGATGCAGCGCGCGCAAACCCGCGAGGGAGGAAGTCGACGCGACGCGCGGACTCCCGAACTACGGAGACGGACCCGGACGACGCTGCGGTAGTACTGACGACGCGCGTACTCCCGCGGAAAAGGACACGATGCGTACTCCCCGAGCTCACGACCCTGTCGCAGAACGCGTGAAGGACGAGCGCGTCAGTCCAGCCAAGGGCCCACAACCTCGCTATGTCGCGAGAGAGAAAGCAGAAGCCAGCGTGTGAAGCACCTACTCGCACCATCCCAGTGCGCAGTAAAACTGCACCACGGGCATCAGGGCGAAAGTCAAAAGGCGCTAGGTACGACGCCCACCATTCCAGCGCCGCGCCTGCCTTCGGCGAAGGACAAGTCGCGAAAATAAAAACCGAAGATGGGATGATGAAAGAGTAAGGTGAGCACGTACGCCCTTCTTCCTCATCGCCGCCGCCGCCCCACCCATTAAGCGCAGCATCGTCCTCCCGGAAGAGGCATGCGCGTTGTGATTTCGAATTCGCGGGAGCGCTGCTATTCGGGGCTGCAAACGCGTGTGAGCATCATGCGTTAAGTAAGGTGGGGAGAAGGAGGGTGTAGAGAAAATGGGGAGGGCGGGGGTGGTGCGCGAGGAGGTGCGCGAGAACGGCGCGCGTGGGGGCAAAGAGAAAGTGGACGCGGGGCCAAGGGCGCAAAGGTAGGTGTGGGGTGGAAAGTGGTGGAAGGGTGTAGAGCAAAGAGGGACGCGCGCGCACCGTCGAAAAAGCCATAACATGAGCGAGTCGTACGGCATGTGGCGCGGGGTCGTCTCCCAGAGCTGTGTGGCCCACGCGGGGTGGTCCTCCTCGGAGAAGTGCGCCGTTAGGAAGCATGCTGCAAAATAATATCAGCATTCGTCTGCAATTCGCCGAAGCCTTCGTAAAAGTCGTAGGGAAGGCGGAAAGAAAGCAAAGAAAGCAAGTAGAGTAGCCGCTCACAATTAACGAAATGACTCCACGCTGACGGTGCTGCCGAGGACGACAAGCTTCTCGTCGACGACGCAGGAGGGTGTCCATGGGGTCTTCTTAATCTTGTGTTATTCGAGAGTGTTTCTTGTGTTTATGCGGCTTTCGCGAGTGTTGGTGGATATTCGACGAGGTTGCGGTATCGTAAAACAAAGGTGTGGGCATTTGCGGGAGACGTTGAGTGGGCGCCCGTAGTCTTCCGTACTCGCTGTGGGTACGCGCATCCACTGTATGCAGCACAGGTAGTTGCGTGGCTGCAGTCAAGCAATCACCGGGAGCAGCAGACCCAAAAGCGGCTATCGAGCTGCCTGATTGGGTGGAGCCGGCCTGGTGTTTACCTTTGCTCTCGACGCTCATCTCCGCGACCCCAACATCCGGTTTTACTTATGAGCTCGGGACTGGCGATGAATCCAACTGTTTCTAACTGGTCCAAAATGCCTTTCGGTCGCAATTTCAACGTATGGAGACATCACCTTCCCGTCCTGCGGGATAGGATCGGGTATCGTCCCGTACATTACAACCTCCGCTCTCCCTCGCTCTCTCAATCTCCTTCCGACAAGTCTCCTTCCCGGGTTGTCCGTGTAAGTCAAACCGTTGCCCATATGCATCTTCGGCGTCAACTCGAAGAGGCTGCGCCGAAATACTGGTCGGCGCGCGGCCCTTTCCTGCATTCCATACACGGTTCCCATGCAACTTCCCAATCTCCTTGAAGCCCACTGCCGCCCTTGCCGCCTCCGTCATCAGAACCCTTCTCCCCGGAATACGCGGTGTCCCTCCATGCGCCAAAGTACTGTCCCATGCCAGCCCCCTATTTCCTGTCCTTCCTTCGGATTCCCAGTTCAAGCCCCTTCCCGGGAATGTTCTGAATTGACATCGTTCCATGCCGTTCCGTCTCGTCTACCGCACGCCTGTCTGATTTCCAGAAATTGCACTCAGGATTTCGGCGGCCCCGAGTCTGCGAGTACTATCTCAAGCCTCCCGCTTCCCTTCCATGCTTCTTGCTGGGATTCACACCCGATCTCCTTCCACCCTTTTTCCTGGGATGACAATGCAAAGATGAACTGACCCCATCTCGTTCCATTCCGCTCGTCACCTCAGTTTAGTCTCGGTCCGAAATCAGGAATCTACCAGACAAAAGAATCTGGGAGCCTCCTTTGAAGCCGTCGAACCTTCCCTATGATCAAAATGGCTGAACCTTCGACCTCCGAGCTAACTGCGCGCCTGCAGCGAGCTCTGAGCCCTTACGACTCTCCTACGTCGTCAAACAAGCGCACTTTCCCTCCCTTCCAGTACCTCCTCAAAACGAACTCTGGCTGAACAAACGTACACATCACCGCTTCTTGAGAACGTCAAGCACCTTCTGAGTCCGTCGCGGCGCCGAAATGATACTATGATCTCGCGTCTTTCTGGGATTCCTTCTCCAGTCTTCAGGTGCGAAGATGAATTAATATTCGTGGTCTGTTTTCCACAATCCTGGCACGATCACTGAGCCTGATTTTGCGAGTACTCTTAGACTTTCAAGCCTCCCAAACTCCTTAAAGTCTTTTCCCGAGAGGGATGTGTGCAGATGAATTCACGCTGTTCCGTTGCGTCTGTCGCCTCAAGTCAGAAGAGCAGTGTCACGGTGCGTCAGTCTGACTCCTGCTGTGAAACCTATAGCTAAACTCCTGCCAGTATTCGACTTACTGCTAACTACGCGCCCGCACAAGGGTATCATCAATATCAACGCACTCAACAGCTCTGGCTCTCCTCCTTCCTGACTGGATCTCGTCTACTTCTACTTTGTGTACGTATCCATCTGCGTTGCGAAATCAGAAATCAGAAATCAATTCAGTCTGACTGACTCTGACTCTGGGTGGACACCTCCGTTCGAAGGTCAACTGCTGATTGTGGGCCCATAGCGAGCATCAACAGCTCTCTCTGCCTCGTCGACACTCATCTTCAGCGCCAGTCTAAGCCAACTCGAACCCTCACTCGAGAACCCCATGTAGGAAGTTCACTATCACGTACGGGCAACTCCAGTAAACTATTCTCCGCATTGAATATTCACCACTGTCGACAGTAAAGAACCTGGTTCTCACTGACACTAAATCTCCTCCGAGTGTTTTTCCTGCGCGGGATGTACGCCGGCCACGAGGGCGGAGATGACTTCTCCTCTGTGTTCAAGGTCCCACACGGTCTGAGTCTATCTTCCAAAAATATTATTTTCGGCTTCTTCCCACGAATTTCCCTCGGGCCTCCGTTGTTTTCCACCGCCTTCGGAAGTGTGAAAGCCATCAACTGAAACCCTTTACTCGTTCCTTACTCGACTCGGAGGCGCCGGCTCAATCTTCGACATGACTCGTTCTCCCTCTTGTATCCGGTTCCACACATCGCTCATCCACCCATGCGGACCCAAAGTAACCGCAATTTCCTTTCCATTCCCTTCCAGCAACTGCTCAAAATAAGATGCCGTTTTCAACAAACGCGCACGTCATCCGGGTTGACCTCGATATAACTGTTTACCGACCAATTGGCAATCATTCATTCATCCGCTAATTAATTTCCTTCCATTGTCCTTCCAGAGGTGGCTCGGACGGCTCAACCTTTCAGTTCTCAATTTTCAACCCTTCGAACTGATTGCGCCTACGAATTTGCGGCAGCGGATGAACCCACCAAATAACACGCCTCTGACTCTTTTCATACCAACACCCACCGGGGGCAACGACCCACGCACATGAAAATCATGTGCGATAAACGCACTTACGTCGCAGATGTGCCGTGCACAAAGAAAAAGACAAGGTGCTTTGTCTGATTTTCTTTGTGCACCGCATCTCCCGCGCATGTGCGACGGATGTGCGTTTATCGCACATAGATTCTATGTGCCTGGATTATTGCCCCTAGTGACCTTTTCGTGTTCAACTCAACAGCTTGCGCACACTTACCAATCCAAACCGTATGTACTTCACTCAAGAACTCGTAGAAAATCGGCCTAAACATGCCTGTCCGATTGACCAACTTCGTCCGCCTTCACCTTGTGATAACCTCGCGTATCTAACTTGTTTTTCTTCTTCTACTTGAGACATATTGTATTGCGGTGCACCCGGCCGGATTTAAACTTGGAGTTCGAGCTATGGTTCAACCTCAACACCCCCACGGTACGCGTCCACTGGCGGAGATAATAATACATACCTCGAACTGCCCAAGAAATAGCTTTCCTCCCTCACCTCTGCCTCAAAGCCAAACATACCCGCAGGAACCTGTTGTGTCAACATTGTTCCCTAATAATTCCGCCTGCCAGGCTCAGACCGACTCAATCACAGCGTCACTCTGACGCTGCCTATTCGAAGGCTATAAACCCTTCTCAGACTGACTTTCCTACTTTGAGTTCTCTTCAGCTCAGCTCACTAAACAACTACGTCGCAAGCAACTCTTCTGTCATCTTTCTCCCGGTCCACAACAATAACCCTATTATATTCCGCCGCACCTCTCCGAGTCTGAATCCTTCACACAGGGGGCATCAGCCACCGCTTATGAAAAAATAAGCGACGGACGCTTGTATCTGGCGGGTTCGTGGTGGTTGCTTCGCCTATTGAGTTCCATCACCTAATCTAAAATTGATTTGTGCTGTGTTCAACCCTCGATAGGACCTCTTTTTCCTAAGAACAAATCCCTGTCATTGGTATCTCAAAGATATGCCCTTCTTTCTCCAAGTACTGTTTGTCTCCTCGAAAGCTTGAATTTGAATTTTACTGGGAATTGCCCTTGTGCTCTTCTGTGACCTCGCTGCTGCCTTTCTGGTGTTTGGTCTGTGATAGATTCTCGCATAACTGTGTAGCTGTTTGTATCCTGCAGGCAGGACTCCTGGTGGAGGCCAAGGGGTATTTCTACTGATGGATGACAGGTTGAAACCTGAACACAAAGCTTGTCCAAGGATGGTGAAACATTGTTGTGACTTGGGTTGAAAAATCCTAGGTCTCTGCAGACAACTTGTATGTCTCTGAACCACACTCCATCAATTTATGTATCAGACAAAGTGCAGTATTAATTCTGTTTGAAGCCAGGGGCCGGAAATATCTCAGATGCCAAAAATAATGTTTGGTCGAGGCTCGAACCCAGCACAAATCAACTTTAGATTAGGTAATTAAACTCAATAAGCCGAGTAACCGCCATGAACCCGCCAAATACAAGCATCCGTCGCTTATGTTCCCATAAGCGGTGGCTGATGCCCCCTGTGTCAAGCTCAAGAACCTCCTCATTCCCTACGGCCACCTCATTTCTTGCACACCCGGCACCAGGATAAAAAAAAAACACAGTCATGTGAATCGAATCCAACGTCAAATCCAACGTCAAATCAAGCAGACTCAACACAGCAGATGTGAAACCTTCCAAAATACTGGCCTGTACATGAGATGTAGCAGGTTGGGTTGAACCTACATATCTAAACTGCGCGCCAATAACCTGCCGCCCCGCAGACAGGGGTAATAAAGACTCAGGAAGCGGTCAAATAATCGGACGGTTCTGACTCTTATGGTTGCACCGCGATGATAACATATATCCCCTGGCTTCCTTTGTTTGCTCGTTTGCTCGTTCATTCCTCCAGTGAATAAATACTGAGGCATCCACTTCCACTCCTGGCAGTGTCCGACATAACAGCTCAGCCTAATTCAACACTTCCATACTTTCTTTCATGGGATGAGGACTAGGATAAAAAAAGGGCCAGGAAAATGCCGCGACTGCCGCGGCATTGCCGCGCATTGCCGCGGCACTGACGCGCCAATCCCAATTTTAACTAAAGGTCCGGAATCATATTTTTTACCCTCAGGCTACCCCTGGGCACAACACACATGAGCCCTGGACATTTAAATTGTCTCAGTAGGGCATATAAGGTGAGGAAAACACTATTTTCCTTATGATTTCCTCCTCAAGTTCGGTGCACAGAGGTTTAACTTGGACACATTACAACCCTGATCATATCGCAACGTGTTGCAACATAGAATGAAGATAATGAAGGTCTCGGAAACCATTTCTCTGAATGGTGTTGGTCGCGGCAATGACGCGTCAACAGCACGGCAGTGCGCATCAACAGCGCGGCAGTGCGCGTCACTGTGCGTCAATACTGCGGTAGACGCGGCATCCCAGTAATATACGCGGACCGCCAGAGGCGGCGGGGGCCGCCGGCCGCCGGCGGTAATCCGTTGGATTCCGGTGGATGAAAGCATTCATCCAGCATCATCCGCCGTCATCCAGCGGACGCAGGGGCCTATCCGCCGTCGTCCAGCGCCCTCCGCCATCATCCAGTGGACGAAGACCCATCTGTCGGATACAAAGCACCATCCGGCATCGTCTGGCGGAAAGATCCTCTATTAACCCCAACAGGACCAGAAAAAAATTGATCGACTCCACTAATGTGTGGTGGCTATTTTTCTGACGGCCACCATCCTCTGTCAGCTACTCTCGGCAGCCGGCGGAGAATAAATTATAAGTGGTCATCCACCATCTTACGGCGGTAGTTTTGTCGTATTATCTAGTAGTCTCTGTCGGATTCCAGTGCTGATTAGGTAGTTTGAATCACTTACTTCTGCCTTGTGACTCCGATAACAGCTTTAAACTTCAATTTCCTAATTGAGACTATCCCGTTCAAATTGTGAAGCTACAGCTTCTAGGGCCAACTGAAAAATCTGCGAACACGCGGGTTAGTTAGGGGACTTGAATCGAAGGTGGGGGCAGTCCAAGAGCTTGATAGAGTGCATAGATAACCGTCCGCGTTCACTTTCTTTCAGATGTTAGTAACAATCCCAGATCCGTGCTGTGATTATACTTCTCTATCTACTGCACAAGTATCTCTGAAATCATTTGTGGCTGAGGAATTGACACTCATGAAATGGCGAGAGTTCTACTGAATTATATGCAGTAAATCAAACATCACTGGATTGGTGTTTTCAAGAGTCATATTTTTCTCGGTGAACGGTATTTGAGAGGGTTCCAACGAGTAAGCCCTCTTTTTTCTAGATTTTAAGCACCACAACTGAGATGATGGATCATTAAAGACAGGGAGGGTCACGGACATGACACTGGAATCCGCTGGAGGACGGCGGATGGAGGATAGGGGCTGCCGGAGGTCGGCGGGCCGTGGTATCTATCCGGTACCTTATCGCGGAACCCACTAGCAGATGTGAGATCCTGATGGTAACTGGAAGATGCTGACGTCCACTGACGGCCACCAACGTCCGCCCGAGGCCGCCGGCATCTTCTGACATTACGCGCGTATAACTCGTGATTTTGGTGATTTGTCGGGAATGTGCGGGATTTGTTCGGATTGCGAGACCATTTTATTTTTGTCCGATGTCGGCCTTCATAGATCAGTCTCCGTGCCAGACTGCCCTGACATCTCAATTTGGGAACCTTGTCAGATGGTTATTTTGGCTGATGGGAAAAAGTCATTATCGAAGCCTGCCGTGGCTAGCAGATACGGAGATTCGGATTTCTCTCTTTTTATAAAATTATGTGTGTCCGAAGCTTAAAACTCCGCTGAGGGCATCACAGCTTGCTCCGGCACCGCTGCCCAACAGATAACCTGGCTTTGCAATACCGAGCAGGCCGAGGTTTGCCATGCAGTTCCGATATCGGCAACTTAACAGCTTTATTTTCAGCCCAATAGCTTTCATTATACTTCTTCGAGTTTGACATCACCTTTGGAACCGAAGTGGTGGGGCGCGCCGCGCTTCGCGCCCCGCCACGCCCTTGTAAATTATTTAATTTCTTCTCTGCATGTGAAAATCATCAGGTTTGCTTCTACTGTCGAGTGCATGTGGTTGCATGCAAAGAAGAGATGGACAGCAGCCAATGAGAGGGTGAGTTCCCAAGGCCCATAAGGTATAAACCCAGATTGTTTCCGAGTACCCGCATCCAACGTTCCCTGTCACCCAACCATGGCTAAAAGCCGTTTCAGTGATATCTCGACATGTTTGAACATTACCAGGGGTACCTTGGAGCTCCTCGCAGACACTCTCCAGATCTCGGGCCTAGAAGCCATTTTGAACACAACAGATTCTCTCACGAAATTAGCTGAGGTATATTTCCTGATCGACTATTCTCAGAGCACGTAATGCTCAGTCACACCCCTAGACAATCAAACAGAATAAGGACGTCTGTAACAAGTTGATGGAGGAAACTCATCAGTTGCTCAGCGCAATTGTTAGAATCTACATCAAGTCAGATACTAGAGGAGAATTGCCGCCAAGTGTCTTGAATCACATTGCAAAATTTACCCAGTAGCTGTCTAGCCTTGATCGATTCCGAGGTTTTCTGACAAGTTGGTTTAGAACTCTCCACAAGATCCATACTTTTGTGGAGGCGCAGCAAGGTGGAAACAAAGTCATGAAGTTCTTCCGACAGGGGGAACTCGGCTCTTTACTGAAAGACTGCAAGGCAGAGTTACAGCAAGGGCTTGATTTCTTCCAGGTGAATAATACCCTATTGCTCGAAGAGAGCTATGGCTGAAAACAGTATATTGAGGTCACTGATATCATAAGTGAAGTTAAAGAGATGCAAGAAGAGGCAAAGGCCAGACAACAAGAAGTGCTCGATATCATTGAGACCCTCTCCATCTCAGATTCAGCATCCTCAGTATGTGAGTATATCCTGCTGAAAAATTGATAATAACTGTGGTGCAGATCAGTCGGGTGTATTCCAGCTCATATGCAAGGTAGAGCTGTCAAAAATCACCGGTTTCTGATGTACTAAAATACATCTCAGCTCCAACTCTATATCACTGCTACCGGCGGAACCAAAGATATTTTATGGACGTGATGCGGAACTTGCCCATATTCTTGACCTCTTTACTCAAGAAAGTCCCAGAATTGCCATTCTCGGTGTTGGCGGGATGGGAAAGACTAGTTTGGCCAGAGTAGTCTTGCATCATGACAACATTACCACAAGATATGGTCTGAATCGCTTTTTTGTTCCATGTGATGGTCCAACAACGAAGGTCGAACTGGCTGGTGTCATTGGTGCTCATCTGGGCCTGAAACCAGGGAAGGACCTTACCCAAGGAGTTGTCCGGCACCTTTCTAGGGCTCTACCTACGCTGCTGATCCTCGATAATCTCGAGACACTGTGGGATCCAGCTGAATCTCGCAAAGAGATTGAGGAGTTCTTGTCCCTCCTCACAGATATAACCAGTCTAGCATTGATGGTGTGTGCATTTTTTCACTGCTGGGACCATGACTCATAAAGCACCAGATTACAATGAGGGGAGCTGAGAGACCATCTAAAGTGCGGTGGACTCGGCCTTTTTTATTGCCATTGCAGCCATTGGCACAGGAGGCTGCCCAAAAGATGTTCTTTGACATCGCAGATGACGATTATTCAATGGAAGAAGTGAACCAAGTCCTTGGATTAACTGACAATATTCCACTGGCCATTACTCTTCTGGCTCATCTGGTGGACACCGAAGGCTGCTCCGAGATATTATTGCGCTGGGAGACCGAAAAAACTGCACTCTTATCTGAGGGCTATGACAAGAGGAATAACCTTGAATTGTCCATCTCACTCTCACTGTCAAGTCCCAGGATTACATCCATGCCTCATTGTCAGGATCTTCTCAGTCTCATATCACTACTCCCAGATGGCCTTTCGGATGTGGAACTCAAGCAAATTGACTTCCCAATCGAGAATATCCTTGGTTGCAAGTCGGCATTGCTTCGTACTGCTTTGGCCTATACTGATGACCATAAACGGCTAAAGGTCTTGGTGCCTATTCGGGAATACATGCAGCGGCTGTTGCCCTCCACAGACCAGATGATTCAACCACTCCTCAAACACTTTCAAGAGCTCCTCAAACTATTCAGGGAGCATGTGGGCAAACAGTCAGGGACTCTGGCAACTTCCCGGATCACATCAAACTTTTTGAACATCCAGAGCATCCTCCGGAATAGTTTACACCCAGGACATCCAGATCTAGTTGCCAGCATCTACTGCACTTGCTATCTCAACCGATTCAGCATGATCAATGGGAGAGGACAAATGCCTCTTTTTGACCTTATCAGTCCAATGCTTCCACAGTTATCCAACAGTGAACTGGAGTTTTATGTCATCACTGAGACCTGCAGGTCATGGACACAGAAAAGTGCTCCTTTGCCGGAACTGATCAATCGAGCTGAAGAACTTATGAACTCCTTTGATGACCCTAATTTGAAATGTATGTTCTTCCCTCGTACTTTTCACCGAATTGAGTCTCAAATAAATGATTTGCAGGTAATTTTTATGATAGTGTGGCGCGAATCAACCTTGACTATAATGGAGACATTCCAATGGCCATCAAAAATAACCAAAAAGTGCTCTCTTTGGCACAATCAGCTGGGAATTATAGAAAGCATTGTCATGCACTCTTCCGCTCCTCATTGATCAAGTGGTCCCTTGGCGAATATAGTGCGGGGCAGGCCTATGCACAAGAGATGCAAAGGTTGGCCACAATCCACGGAGTTCTGTTGGAAGAAGCAAGTGGAATGCGTCTTGAGGTACTTAACTCAAGGGCACTGGGCAATTATCCACACTGTATATCACTCACTGAGAGAGCCATTACTCTCTTAGCTTTGTGCGGTTTAGCTGAAGGTTCTGAGGCTCGTGTACTCATGTCAGGTCTAGGGGAAGTCCATATGCTTAAATCAGAATACGGTGAAGCTCACAATATACACACTCAAATCCTTCAAGCAGCTGTTGAAAGAAATGATACATATAACCAGGGGCATTCACTGATAAACATTGCTGAGATTGAGGTGGCTATGGGGATTGCAAAGCATGACATCCAGAAGAAGATTGATGCAGCCAAAACCATCTTCAAAACACACACGATGCTCTTGACTGCTTGTGATTGTGTTCAGGCTGACCTCAATCTCAGGGAGGGAGATATCTCACGCTCTTTGTTCTATCAATGTCTCAGAGCAAGTTGGGAACTGAGTTCAGAGTTAGTGAGCCACTGCCTTGAGGGCCTCGGGAATGTCAGCTGTTGGGAGGGCCCAAACTATGAGCCCTGGTGGAGCACAGTTTTCCTTGTGCACTCTCTCAGACAAAAAGAGAAACTCGGAATCTACAAGGCCCTACAATTCATTGGAGATGTCTTCCTTAAGGAAAATGATGAAGTCACCGCTATCTCGCTGTTCACGGTTGCTTTGCAGGGTTTCACCCAGATGGATGTGCACCGCAACAGAGCAGAATGCATGATCCGACTCGGAGACATGTCTGAGCAGAAGGGCAATTTGCTGAAAGCCCTACAGCTCTGGGATATGGCAAGACTCCTCTTTGAATGCTCTTCACAGACCAAATGGGTTCAAGCTATCGATGAGAGATGTGCTAGAATTGATGCGGAGGTGAAGGAGCAGCATCAAACAAACTTGGCTCATTTGGCTCAGCTATCTCCGCCTTCGGGGATTGTGGAGGTGGAGGATGATGATTGTGAAATTGAGGCAAAATTGGATGAAGTTGAGAGTAAGCAGATTGCAGTGTGAGCTTCCAAAAAATATGTATGTCATGTATGTGGTTTCTGTTTGCAGACTGAATGTACCATTACTTTCTTTGAGATTTTGTGTAATTATCTGAAAATCATGAACCAAAAAATCTGAACTGAATGCCGCAATCAAATTCAGCAAGTAAAGTAAAGTAAAAGTACAAATCTTTGATGCCATCTGATCCTATAAGTTACTTGTTTTGATCTAACTTGGCGGGTAAGTTGATGGCAAGTAACCTGTAAATCAAAACAAATTGTGAAAGAGTAACTTAAAACTTCCTTTGCCAGTGCTCAGGTTGTTTGAGTTTTACGCACCCATCCCAAGGGGCACTGGCAAAAATTGGGGCACATGTACAATATGTGCGGCGTCCTGCGGGACCAGTTTAGGTTGGATGAGGCAGCGGCCAGGTTTCGATGTAGGATAAAATGGCTCATTGAGACTTCTCAGTGAGAGACATCGGAGTTGAAACAGTAGGCAAGAGTATTTTATGTCAAATATTTTAGCATTCCTGTCCCCCACATGGCTTTCCGGTCCTAAAGTATAGGCCTTTTTGACAAGCCGAGTAAAGATTCACGTCCCCCTGAGATGGGATAATGGACATCCAAAAATCGTCATCCGGTCCGCTCTCGGAACCGTTTTTGGTAATCGACATGTGATATTCCTGTCACTTCGGATCAAGGATCCCGCCATCAAGATTTTCGCTTTTGGCCAAACTCTGATGGCCTTCCTGTCACCTTTTTTTCGTAGCGCGTCAACCGGCGGCCTAATCCTAAAAGCCCTGGTAGGTGTTTGACATAGTTTATGGTGGAATCTCAGGAAAAATATCAGCTAGGTCAATGAGTCAACATTCAACATGATATACACATTACTCTGGGGAACCACCCATCCAAGGCTCCTGCACAACCAAGTGATCTTCCCCCTGGGGTTGACTCATAGAAACCGGTGATATTCCGGTTTAAATCCCATGTGGGAGTCAATCTGCCTTGCCTGGGCTTTGGCTCTCAAGTTCGGGCTCGCGGCAAGGATGTTTCCCAATGTCTCTTACCATTGCGATACTATTTTGACGCTAATATTGACCGGTAAAACAGGGAAATACCGCCACAAAGGGACAGGACTTGAGGAATTAACAAACAACAAAAATCCAATGAAATGCAACAGCCAAGTCTCTGGTTGCAATGAACTGGCATGCACCGTTCAAACGATTCAACCGAGAAGGGCTCAGTTGGGTTAATACTGGCATTCGGGAGGACAGCGCTATGGAGTGTCCTGAGAGTTTCACCCACACAGCAGTAGAGGAAGAAGTCAACGCCTTGGCCTCAAGGCCAAACTTGTAGTCTTGCGAAGCGGCCCAAACTGAGATCGTACATGTCTCGATTCGGTGGTTCGTGGACCGGATTCTTACCAAATATGTTCTCTGCAAGTAAGTAATGTCCTGTGTGCTTTGAAGTTGAACTTCATATACCCTTGTTGTCCCTCTGGGGAGTACCAGAACAACAAAACATAATAACGGAAAAAGGGAGGCTCCCTGGTTCAAAGTCAAGGAAAAATCATTCTGTATTTTCCTGGCTCTTCTAGATGCCTATTAATCACTCAGACAGCACGCTGGATCCTTGTGTGCAGCCCCGGACGCCCCACTGAAAAGGGTGACAAGACGGCCATCCTCCGGACCGGCGGCCTATCCCACTGGCACGGACGAGAATCTGATCTGATTTGACAATCCCCATTTTTGCAAACAGTACTGTACCGAGTTGTAGGGAGGCAACGGTCACGGTAACGGACCGTCCGTTGCGTTGCCTATTTTGCGGCGGGTCACGGTAACGGTGAGGGCCGTTGCCTTAAAAAATTTGTGACATGAAGAGAAAAAATTGGAAAAAAATCTCGAGGCACTGGAAGTGAAGGGAAATGGCAATAAAGGTAGTAGGAGATCCCTATGAGTCTAGGATGTGCCAATACGATCCCGGAACGTCGAATATCCTGCCTCAAAGATATGGCCCCGTTGCCTCCTTAAGCAACGGTCACGACTCACGGTCCCGCCGTTGCCTAAAAAATAGGCAACGGGTTGGTCACGGTCCTCGGGCCGTTGCCTCCCTACAACTCGGTACAGTAGTGAGTCCCTGTTGAAATTCTCTACCTGCATCCATTGCTGATCCAGCAAAAAAGAAAAAATCAACTTTGAGCACTGTTTATGCATTTGAATGGGGAAGTTGGCCCATATATGGTGTGTTAGGCCATGCAATTACAGACACCGATGTATTGCGGCCCAAATTTACGGTCGAACTCATCGGAACTAACCAATCAGATATATTGACCGGACGTTGACTGGAATTTCTATGGAACATTCTTTGCTCCTTGGTAGGTTGGCGAACCCATCCTTCCTTGATCCCTCCTGTCGATGAACATGTTGACTGCTAACAAGACCAAAGGAAGGTTTTACCAAGACAATCTAAGTTTGCACATCGAGATACCCGCGGGACTCGGGTTTCCGGGGAAGATGAAGAGCATTTCGAAAGGGTGGGTTCTTCACTCGTAGCCTCGGGCCCTCGACTATCACGGTGACTGTCGTTTTTCGCAGATCTTTCCCACGGAAACTGTTGGACTTATTCTGAACATAAGGTACAACTCTTTTGTCGTTGTATCAAGGACTAGTTCTGAACCGGGAGATACTCGATGCGAATCACGACAAAATGGCTTTGCGTCTCAGGTATGCACAATTTAATCCAAAAGTAAAAGACGTTGAAGTGCTCTCCGCTATATGCATGCGACCAGATCATAGTCTCAGCCGCCTTCGTTCCACTGAACGTTGTCCCGCTCCTTATGGGCGGCTACCAAAACTCCCGCCTCCAGGGGGCGCGGTCAGCGGGACCCCTAACGGGGCGGGTTCGTCCAACTCGGCAACCAAGGCGAGGGTCCAGGCGAGGGCGAATTGGGGCTGCGGCGGTGGCGGAGGCGGAGGTAGTGGCAGCTGAACCCTTGTCAAACCGTATCTGACAATACCGCGACGACGAATTGTGAAGGAGGCGGAAACAACTGATTTCATGGTGAGCAGGTCAAGCTGAAAGAGCTACGTCGGTGGAACGTAGAACTCACAAGCCACAATCTCCGTAATCGGAAGGAATAGGAGCACTCCGAGAGGTGCACATGCGTGGGATCTGAAGCCCATGGCAGTGCAAGACGACCCCAACGCAGTAAAAGTCGGGGAGCGTGGAGAGCGAAGCGCGATAATAAAATTGAACACCACTGAGGAGAAATTAGAGTTGCACAGTTGTTTGTTCAGGGAAGTGCACACACAGGTTCCCGACCTTCCCACGGCTAGTACCCGGGTTGCATTCGCATGCCAGCCGGCACTGGCTGAGCATTGTCTCTTGGCGCGGTAGAAAATGAGGAGTCTGGCAATATTTCAGCTGTCGAACAATGTGTGACTGAGGAAAGAATTTGCACAGGAGAATCCACGTTATGCATGCGAAGGTCGAGACAAAAGAAATGACCTGTATGACTTTGTGGTACTGTACGATCCTGTATGGGAGCAACGGTCACGGTAACGGGAGCCCCGTTGTGTTGCTTGTTTTTGCCGGAGTCACGGTCACGACGAGGCTCGTTGCCTTGAATTTATCGTGACGCCGCAAGAAAAAGAGTTGAAAAATTCCCATGCACTCAAAAGCACTTGAAATGAGCGAGAAACCGAGAATTTGGTACCCCAACAGCAGTCAAGTGCACAAACTTCCATAATACCCAAATTATACCTGCACAGTTGCTGCGCAAACTTATTTCTTGTTGCTTCTTTGAGCAACCGTCACGCTCACAGTAGGTTGTGTTGCCTGAAAAAAAAGGCAATGGGTGTGTTACGGTATCGGAGCCGTTGCTCCCATACAGGATCGTACAGTAGGCTTACAATACACATGTGAGATGAGAAATGGGCATAATAATAAACACACACTCAAGCCATTATCCTCCGCCGACGCCGGCTGCGGCTCGTCCGGAGTCCGAGCGCTGAGCACCCAACCGAAAATTGTCTGAGCCAGAGAGATAATGAACCCGAACGCTTGAAGTCGATTTGTCAGTCCAAAAGACGTGCACAGAGAAAGGTTGTGGGTTTGCTCACCATATAGGGGTGAGATGAGCAGCATGAGTCGGGTCCAAATGTCATCTGTCGCAAGTTATAGGACGAGGCGAGTGATCGATCGATCTTTCTTGATTTTGGTGCGAGTCAAATTCCTATGCGATCCGCGTTCACGGCGCGTCGGCGCAGCCAAAATAGCGCATCGGTATGCGATTCTAACCCGGCCATTTCCGTTCCAGCTAAAGTAGCGCAGCATAGCAGTGACTCGGAACTTGAAATATTCCATCATATTTGTGAGTTATCTGGGGACGCTATTAAGCGCCAAGTACGATGGATAGATAGTCGCAGTAGTGAAACTGCCGAAGGTAAGAAATCCTAAAAAAGAGGTACTTAGTAGAGTGCCAGTGTTAGTTGAAATCCTCGCCGCCTTGGTTCAGGAATTTTAAATGTACTCCTTCCAAAGAGGATCGTACACGTGAATTGAGGACCACGTAGTCTCTCGTAGACAGACGCTACAAATTTTTGCTCGTACCTCGCAATTTGTAGTCTGTTGATTAGAGTGATCCCTTGATCGCTCGCCAGATTATTACCAATCACGAAATTTCTCGGATGGTGAGGTGAGCCCTTCGACGCGTTTCTTGTTGATTTACGGCTTCTATGACGGTCAGTACATCGACCCGAGTGTTCTCTGCAGCGGAATTTAGTTGCGAAGGTTCAAGAATGAAGATGCCGAAATTTGATGCCCGGCACGCCGACGGCATGCGCCAAAGATTGAGATATTCGTTCAAGGTCAAAGGCATAGAATAAAAATATTGTGAAGGGTCAGATCCCTTCATACAGTAGTAGAGTGTACCGATTTGGTTGAATTTCAACTACTGGAGGATGTAGGGAGCGGTGGGAAGGGAGGGGAAAAATGATTTGTAATCACCCGCCCAAAGATTGGTAATAATCTGGCGACCTTGCATCAGTGGCGCGGTTAACTACAGACTACGGACGATCGGCCCTGGAGTATGTCAACCATCCGCTGAGTTGAATCACCACCACTTACATCTTCCCCAAGCCTATCATAGTGCTCTTGACATGATGGTTTTCCTGGCTACCCCTGCCTGTGTCGTGTGGTTTTGATTGTGAGTGATCGATCCACTAATAGCATATGTTTTGCAAGACCTGGTATTTCTAGGGTTCTGTACTGCCTCCTGAGGGAACCATGTCAGAGAACACGGGTCAGTTGCCATACGACTCCAGCTCTAGGCATGGCATTGTAGGATCATCGCTCGTGAGTGAATCTCCATACAATTGCAAACGTCAACTCCGTTCAATCTGAATCAGTCTCAACCGCCTTCACGGTCGTCCTTCAAGGATCGCTTTCACCGACATTCAGCGAGGTTGCATCCTTCTGCAAGGCGGTCGGCTTCAGGTCTCATGTTTGTAGACCCCTCGGAGTGTTACTGTTCTTCCCAATCGCCGAAATCGTTGCCTGTGAGCAAGCAAGTCTCGCGTCGTCGTTCAACATTGACTTACTTTCTCACGGTTGGACTTTCAGGCATATTTATCTGGATCATGGCGAGAGTGGGGGACCGCAAGCGGCCGGTACCACCGCGTGCAGCCGGGCGCCCATCTGTCACGCAATGGACCGCGGCCAATCGTAGCGAGATGTATGCGGGGACTGTTAATGTTCCCACAGAAGTTGAGATGGACACAACTCCTACCTTTGGGGCGCCCCGCGTCCGGGAGCCGACTATCGCAGCAACAAGGCCGGGACGCGAAATGGTTTGAAGCGCGTCAATGTAATTCAATTGTGTTTTGATTCTTCATCCCTGTGGATTGTATTTTGACCCCAACCCATTCCTGCCGTTGGCAAGTACATACATACATAACAAGGTCGTTCTTGCCTTCAAGGTCGTTTCCCCGTGAAATAGATTCAATATTATGGTAGATCATCACCGTCTCGACCGACTCGCAATAGCACTCCTTGCAGTTCTAGAATAATCCTCCAGATTGTACACGCGCGGCATCGGCTCCATCCGCACCGTACGCTCAATTCTCACATGCACCGATGCCTCCTCGTCTTCTGCCGCATACGGCGCTGACTCGAGATCAAAGTCAGGAACGGTCAAATCAAATCGTCCGGCGCTCTTGGACTCGAACTGCGAGCGGATGGCGTGGCTGACGTCTCGCGCGGTGGCAATTTGCTGGGTTATCGTGACGGCGGCGCCGATGGAATCGTTGCGTCGTTCGACTGAGACCTCTGTCCACGCATAATACGATAGTTAGCTCAGGTCAAAAGGGAGAATGGTGAAGTGAAATCCACCGTACCGTAAAGATGAATCAACAGGCGTTGGCTCATGATCCATGTCACACAGTAACCCAAGGACGCTCTGTAATTTATAGATTAGCCGCAGGTTACCCTCTGGATGACTAGCATCGTACGCGGCAGTCTAGTTGTCGGAGATTTCAGTAGAGGCGGGGTAGGCCAGGAACGTTCCGCACCTGCTGTACTGTATCGCTCAACGAAGTCAAGCGATTGAAGAGCAAGTTGACGAAATTGCTGGCGGTGAGGACAACAAAATACCATAGGCCATCGACGAGCATCCTAAGGTTCGGTAAGCGAAAAAGGACCACACTATCAATCTGCATGGCTCGCATTCTGGTCACTCTTGCCATCCTGAGTAAAATAATGAGCACCCAATGACTGAGGTGAGTATTACGTTGGCTTACATTGATCCGTTCGAAGTCTTCATTCTTAGTAGGAAGAACATGCAGACGACGGTGGTGACGAAGTTGTATAGGATTGCAACGACGTAGCTGACCCATCCTCCCCAAGCCGATGTCGGGCTGTGGCTGCCACAACTGGGATTACAGTTGAGCTGCAGGGCAAGATACTTGGTTGAGAACACTAACTTTCCCTAAATTGGATTCAGTACTGGGTGCACGATCACGAGGAAAGAAGGCCTTACAATAGGGCCTATGAACACCACTGGAAACACAGTCCTAAAATGAGGCCGTTAAACTCGGGCATAGAGCGGGAAACATACTGGTTCGATGCTGAGCAGTGGTGAGCCATTCCAACTGGGGGTTACGACAGATTAATGGATGATTTGAGCACAAGAGCAACACGGCAAACGCACGATGGAGACTGCTAAATAAAACAGAAGTAACGAGTAACCGATCTTTGTGGATTTGCGGGAGAGATTGTATGCCCTGACGACGAATTGAGTTTAGAGGCGAAGGACGGATTAATCTGTGGTGGTACCGAAGTCCCTGAGTGCGAGGAGAAATGTTGAGTTGTAAAAAGTTATAGATTTGTTTCATTTACCAGTATCGCCTGGGAGACCATCGCCTGTACAACTAACAGAGGGTCAGCCTAACGGCGCGCGTGGGAGCGAGGAGCTCGAGACAGACCTTTGAATAACGCAGGGATTGCGTAGATTTTGCTGCAGGCCTCCCGATCAACTTTAACGTGCGTTAAGACCGGTCCAGAGGCACGTTCACGGACTCACATCCGGAGTAGAAAAAGCTGACGTTACTGAGCGTTAAAACCAGGATGCTCGTGTATCTGTCGAGCACGGCAATTAAGAACAGTTGGTAACCACAGAACGAAAAAAACCAGTACCGGATTAGCAGGAACAGCGAAGCCAGACTATGCGAATGCGGTCATAACCCTGAGCGGCATTAGCAAGAAGGGCCAACGCACGTCAACTGTCTTCCTTTCCATGCCTCCCTCCAAATCCTGAACTCGAACGGTAAGGTCTGAAGATAGCTAAGTGTGGAATCAGCCACTGAGCGAGGCATGCGCGCAGCGTAAATAGTGACTCACTCGTAGCTGGCAATCGCTAGAGACGCGACGCGCAGATACGCCGAGATCTCATAGCTTGTTTCGCTGGCCCTGCTCATAAGCAGACGGGGGAGGAAAGAAAGAAGGTGGGTCGACCACCTGGTCCAGTGCGAATCGCAGTCATGGTACCTCCGGGGACCGGGGTACCATTTAAGTCGGCGAAGGCGACAAGCCGTGAGAGCGCGATCGCCGCTTTTGGCTATATTGCACTGGCATGGCAGTGGCAAATGTCATGTTGTAAGTTCGCTGAGATTCTGATCAGTTATTTTTGTGTGATTCCGTCTCTTCCAGTCATACGAATCGATAGGATGCAGCGATGACTATTGATGAATATCTTCAGTTGAGTTGGCGATGAATTAGCCACCTGCGGGGGCACAACTCCAATTTTAACTCGAGTAGTAAAATCAACATGCGTTCGTACGCACCCGTCGTTGGCGTATGAATCTGTCACTTGGAATGACTTCCATCGGTTAATGACCCCATCTAACTGCCTATTAGGCTGCGATAGTGAAGTGACAACAATCCCTGCCATATGTACTGAGACTGCTGGCATCAGAGGACTTCCAACTTGCTCGCCTGCTCTCCTGTTGAAGTTTGCTTTAAAGCACGGGCGCACTGTACATTCGGATCGTAAAAAGCTGACGTGTACACCTTTTGAGGGTTCTGAGAGTTATGAAAAGATTCACTAGTGTCCGAGGTTTGATTTGATTTGATTTGATTTATTCAGTTTTGTTACTACATAGGGCCTATGGGCTACGGTAGCAGTACAGGTACGGGGTGGGTACGTATATAGGTGGTGGTATAAACGAATCATTTTTATGCAGGTCCGAGTGAAAGGGATAAAGAAAATGAGGTTGATGTACATATGACCTACTGTTAAGCTTAAGTCGCTGGGATGCCATCCAGTCCTTCCCAAGCCGTCGCACCATTCCACAACTCCACATAACCGAACGCGGCGTCAACGCCTCGCGTTTCCAAGTGGGCGACATCCAGCGGAACCGGAAGCGCACCCCGATCGAACTGCACGTGCAAGCGCCTGAGAGGTCGGTGCTGCTCGGCGAATGCAAGCACGCTGAGCTCGGTGAGCTGCGCGTCCTGGATTTCGACGTCCTGTAGCGCGGGACACAGGGTGGGGAGGAGCGGGAGGAGGTCGGCCGCCGTGACATAGTGCAGCGCGGGGACGGGGAGCCATTGTGGGTGTAGATCGTGCATGTGAATGGCGCGCAGTGCGGGGAAGAGTTTGAGTGTCGCGCGGAGGGAGGGAAGGGTGAATGATGCGAGGTGGACCGTGAGGCTTTCGAGTTTTGGCGAGCCGACGCCAAGGGGTGTGAGGAATGTGTCGTCGGATTCCTGCAAGAGCGTCGTGGGTAGCTGTAGACGACGCAGTTCGGGCATGGCGAGGTGGTTCATGACGATACGAAGTGCCCCGGTCTCTGCTAAGAAAGGGGTTTTGATGGCGAGGGATTGGAGCGCGGGGAAGTGTACGGGCTCGCCAGAGATGGGAGGGCCGTCGCCCGTTCTGCCGAGTTGAAACCGCAGCGAAACAAGGGCGGGGCATCGTCGGAGGATTGAAAACGTGAGGCTGGACTGGGCAACCCGCACATCTCCGTCCTCGGTCACGAGAACGAGATGCATGAGGTGATTCCAGCACAAGGGCAATGTCTCTGTGAAAACACCGAGATCTGGCTGCGTCAGAGAGACTCGGCGGATTTCGGGTCCTTCGAATAGTGTACAGAGCGGTGAGATGACCTCCTCCGACACGACTTGGATGACCTCCAATGTCGGAGCAGCGACGCCCTCTAGGATTGCCGTGCACCAGGGTGGAAAAGTTCACGTCGCGCCATCGCGAAGAGGATTCGATCAAGGTATGCATTAGGGATTTTAATGAATCCGTTGGAGGTGTGACGCGCCAGGATGCGACTGAGAAATATCGGGCATGCTGCAGATCGCGACAGCCATTGTTTGACGGCGGAAATTCGCGACGGTCGGGTTCCCACAAAATCCAGATGGAAATGCAAGGACACCCAAAGTGCCGGGGTGGCCAAGACGATGTCGCGCCATCCGCTGCAGATTCGACCCAGGAGCAGCGGGGCTTCAGAGACGCTCATCACGGCGTTTCGGTCAGTCGGGAGACACGCGAGAAAGATCTCTCGGAGTATATCCTGGGGCAACCGCCGGACTGGTGATATTAAAGCTGCGTGCGAGTTAATATATTCCATGAGTTCATCTCGTTGAAGGGGAGATCGTGGATGAGCGCTTCGAGACTCGCCAGCCTCTCCACGTGGGGAGCCAGATGGGCGCGGATCGCCTGTATTTGGTCATCCGGAGGAGCATAGTTGGTATGCAAGGATCGGCGGAACGGAGAGTCCATAACCGGCCAGGAAAGCAGCTTTGTGGTAGTGGCAAGAGAGTTTGATGGGAATCGTGACTCACCGGCAGAAACAGATTGCAATCAACCGCCCAGTCAGAATCTCCCCCAAAAAAAAGGATAAAATCTGCAGGTTGACTGAGGTGAGCGGAGGCGACGCCTGGATCGGATGTGCTTCTCAACTTCGAATTGAACGTACTACTGAATCAGTATTGTCCCATTTGATGCAGCCGACTATCACAAGGTTGCCGGGCCGTGAATGCCAGACCCGGACCAGAGTGGGTGGTTCGGCCACCAGGCTGAAAACAAAATTGGGAGTCATTTATTTTGGCCGAGAAACTGTCTAACAGGGAGTCTTGAGCGTTTTACATCGGTCTCAAGTGTCACAGACATTCCACCCTAGCCTGGGAGCTCAAAATGTTGAACCAGTGGAATTTGATGGCCGCGAGTGTCGGGATCAAAGTTCAGTGATGTCAAAAGAAAATGGCTGCTGCAAGTGTAAGCCGAAATCGTGAGCTATGAGGGGGCCAGAACTCGTAGCATGTAATGGCCTCCTAAAGACATGTTTGCTCCAACTGCAGGCCCTTTATGAACCAGTGATTGTTGCGGCAAAGTTTCTGGTTGTGAAGTTCGTTGAGGAATCCCTCGGCTCAGCCCACCACGGACCTTATACGATAATTTAAGTTCCCTTGCATGTTTCGTACAATAAAGATCGGGGCCCGGGGACGGTGTCGCTGTGTATTCCCAGTTCAAGAATCTAGATCTTGAAACCTTTTCATTCAATTGGGAATACTTTAGCTTTGAGATTTATTCAACAGGCTCTCACTCCACTCTCGTCGATAATAATCACTCGGACGCTCGTTGTCCTATCAAGGTGGGATAATATTCAACGGGAGTGCCATTACTTAATTTTATAAAGGGTGACGACGTATCGTCGGAGAGTCAAACTGCAACTGAGTGAATCGGGCCAAGTGCGGAGATCGAAAATCTGGCTTCGCTCTCATGTCCTGTGCACAGTGGGTCGGATTTAGCAGATTTAAGCGCGCATCTGCCACGTTGGTAACTTCCGGCGCCTATTGCAACAACGAGGCCACCACGGGCTGTTTTAAATATAACGCAACTTTCCCCTCTCGACCACGCCATGGACCCCTCCCGCAAGTCTCGTATCATCCATATCTCAGACCTTCCTCAATGTCCTTTACCCGCTCTCCTTGGTCCGGCCAAGCAGTCGGCTTGCTTCTCGATATGCAACGAGCGCCTAGAAGTCGACAGCACCTCTGCCCTGCGGTACCTTCTCGACCCTCCCAATCCTGTCGATGTCAATTTGCGCGAGGGTCTGGACCGATTCCTGCGGCTCCCGCGTGCAGATCGAACTTTCCAACGAGCGAGACGACTCGACAATGTCTTTGAGTTGTGTCTTGCATCTGCCAACAGCGAGGAGCTGTTGGACGCCGAGGTTGTGACTTGGCGGGGGATCTTGACAAAGTAGGACTATTCCTTCTCTGGATTCCAAGGATGAACAGTGCCCCGCAGGATCATGGTGGGGAAGAAACTAGATCTGAACGTTTCGTACTATCGTGGAGTTTTGTATCTCGAGGAGGATTGTCCACCCGTTTCGTTCGAGTAAGCCTCAGATATGATGTTCGCTTTTCTTTTCGAAATCCTGACCACCCACACTGCTCAGTCCAGACAGTGTTGGGACGTACATGGGGTATGTTCTTATCAAATTATGTGTCCTCATCCCCAAGTAAAAACTGCCCCGTAGGCATCGGTTCGAAGCGATCTGCTCGACCTCTAACAATTTCGAGACAGATGGTTATAACGTGGATCTACACACCTTGTGGAACACCGCTATCACCCGTACTTTAGGCTCCCTCAAGATTTTACTCGTCGGAGAGGTAGACTGTGTTAAACGTGAGGTTTAGTTTCTATACTACCATGCCGCCTCTACTTACATTACACCCACAGCCGGATATTCCGAAACCCCCGGTCCCGAACACTACGTGGAGCTCAAAACAAGGAAGGCAGATGGACAACGGTCGGTAGCCGATCCACTCATTCGTCCGTCTTGCTGAAGAGATTTACATAGAGTCCCTCCCGTGATAAGCAGAGCCACTATCCCCAACCTTCCGAGATGGATAATACAGTCCCGCCTCCTGGGCACTCCCGAAATATTCATCGGTTTCCCGGACTCCACGGGCGTCGTACGCAGCTGCACTACGGTCAAGGTAGACACCTTGAACCCCGCGCAGCACCAGATCGACTGGGGCGCGCGGGTCCTCCACGGTCTACGCGATTACTGCGCATCGTTCACCTTCGACGGAGAACCCATCCCTGTCTGGCGCGTGGAGGCGCGGAAGGGGTTTGTGAACGTGCGCAAGTTAAGTGCGCTGGAAGTGAAGATGTTGAATCAAGGCGGAGTAGCTCGCGATGGGATAATTCCGCTTTCCTTTATTGAGAGTTTCGAGAGCCGGGGTTCGCTTGGATAATTGGTGGAGAGAGGACGGAAGAGACTGCGAAGGAGCGAGTATCAGTAGATATGCTCAATATTGATGTTTGTCGCGATGGTTTCTGTCTGTCAAAAAAAAACGTATCAAAGCATGGCGAGGCTCTGCATCTATAACGTACGACTCCCAGAAGAACGCCTGTGGGATATTGATATTGTCAGTCGCACCCTGTCGCACCTGAGGGAAAGGTCTCCACACGTCGTCTCTCGACTTCCTTTGGGGACAGTTCTGGATGAAGCTCCTCGCGAAAAAATCTGGTGGCATGGGTAGTGAGTGGATGTGAGTTCATTCCGTGGGAGTAGAATATTGAGCTCAGGACCGACGCTTGCACCGTCCCGCCGATAGAGAACACCGAGTGAACGGCCGGCGCTGCGCGGCTCAAGTCAAAGTAACGCCGGGCCGGGGAGATCAACGAGGGCGGCGAGGGCGGTCACGCGGTAGAGGACCGCCAGATCGTGCACGAAAGCATGATTGTGGACGAGAGGGACGCGGGCCGCCGAATTTTCCGTACACGCGCGCGAGGGCGAAGAGGTCGCTGCGCATGATCAGTGTCCCGATCCAGCAGCCGTTGTCGAAGTAGAGCTCCGAGACGCGTGGTTTGGGGGAGGTGAGCGAGGAGCTGGTCGAGAGCTTGGGGGGCGTCCCGGCCATGCCAGAGCGTCGAGTGGGAAGGAAGCAGTGACGGTGGCGAAGGTGTGCGGAGCATCCTCAAAGGCTGCACATCGGATTTGTTCTGCGAGTAGGGAGTGAATCGGGCCTCAATGCGAGCTGCAAGTTGGCCGTCATGGAAGTTCAGAAGCCCCGGGGCCGGTTTTGAGTTGATTGATCAGCATTATCACGGTCCCATCTGATGCAGCCGGCTATCATCACTATAGTGGTTGAAAAACCAGGAAAGAATTCAGGAATCACATCTCGACTCTGCATCCAATTTACTATTCCTCCCTGAGTAAATACTAAAATTCCGTAAAGGCTCATGCCAGGGCGGCAGCTAGCAAATTCGGGAAAATAGGTGTGCCAACCCCAGCTATAAAGACGACGTCAGTTGATTGTTTCAAGACTCGCAGAGGCGGTGCGTACTGAGAGCGTCCCAACCCACAGCAGCATCAAAGGCGACCTGATAACAGCGTTACACGACTCCACACTTGATTCAAAGGGAATAACTCACGGAAGACGCGGGACAAACGAAGCCCGAGTTGTGACCTGTGGTGATATCGGTGAACGCCGACTCAGTCGCGTATATGAAGGGGTTGAGGAATCCGAGCACGGGCTTGCCTATAACAAACGAGGTACGAGTTCGTTAGTCGTAGTCTCTGTTTATAATAAACTAGGGCTTGCCGGCGGCGACAAGACGGTCGTTGATCAGCGCGATGATGCCCGCAAAGGTAGGCGATGAAGCGCTCGTGCCACCGACGAGACCAGTTACGCCGCCGGCGACAATCTCGAAATTCCACCCTTGTGCTGCGACATCCGGATACCTAAAATAACCCACGTGAAACGGAGTTCAGTTCAAGAGGAACAAATTTTACCCGCGTCCAGCCTTGTTGAATGTCCCAGCGAAGTTGGTCGGAACGGTCTTGAGAAAACCAGCGACCGCCGCGGTCTGGTAAGAGGGGGCAGCAAATACCTAATGGCATAAGTGAGACGGAGCGCAGTGGATGAGGGAGAAAATCCGACGTTGCTAAATCCGCCACCTGTAAAGTTGATGGCCTTTTCTGGTCCAAAGCCTTGTGTTGAACCTGCGAAATGGTTTCACCTCTGGTATCGTTGTGCCGTTGAGGTTACTTAACTACAGCCGTCACGAATGGACATGCGGCAGGGAACACTGGCATGAACGTGTTATCCGCACACACCGAAGTGGTGTCATGGTTTCCGCGCACACCACCCTAAGATGAATTGATGTCAGTCCCAGAAAGAAAAAAAAGATCTAGTGTATGAACATCTCCAGACGCAAACACGACGGAGATGCCACGAGTGCCTAGCGCCATGTAGCCGTTACAAATCTTCCTGTCAGAGGTCTGCGATAAGAAGAGCGATCTTCACATAGAAAGGAATAAATAGAGTACGTGGCCATACTGCTCCCAAACGACGATTCCGTTGAGCCATAGGAGGTGGTCATAACCGACGGCGGCTTGGCAACACCTGATTAAAAGTTAGACGACAGGGTTCTGCCAGTGAATCAGTTAAAACAACCGTCGAGGAATGTAGTCGTATCCAACAACGCCGTGTTGAAGTCGTTTCCGCCTACAGAGAGGAATTCGATGGGGACATCCGTTGCGATACCTGCGTACGAACTATAAGGCTTTCAACCATTTGGCAGAAGAAATCAAGTACCGGTCGTGTACTCTATGTCGAGGTCTGCTTCTGTGCCTGCGTCAGCCGGGCTCTGGGGGTTGGTCCCAGCGTCAATAGTAACCAGAGTGAATGTCGTGGTCGAAGGGATGTCGGGTCGGAGGAGTTTGAGGAACGCCTACAATCCATACAAGTCACTGTTGAATGCACAAGCGGCAAGTCGAGGTTTGTGCATACCGACAAGTCTGCACTCTGCGCGAATTGCCCGACGTAGCCTGATAAAAATAAAACGGTATGAGGCTTCATTTCTTTTTCTGGGCTAAAGCACTATCCTGTGACAAGGAGGGTATTCGACTTTTCCGTGGCCGGGGTCGTTGGGATGCCGTAGAGATCTTGTAAGCACGCGGGGGTGACCACGCCCGTGGCGACGTTCGAGTTGCACGACGCCGGTGTCGCGGCGCGCTTGTCCACGCTGAGATTTATGGCGGGCGCCAAACGAGGATTCGGTTCGACAAATGCAGTGCTGGGGTGGACAACATCCACGTGTCCGACAAGCTCCGAAGGTAGCGATACCGAAAGCGTGCGGACGATATTCTCCGTGAGATCGGGGTGCGAGAATACCTCGAAGTTGGCCGCGAAAAGTTGATTTGCTTGGGAAACCGGGAGGGTGATGGACATCCAATCGTTATTAGGCGAGATAACGGTGGGCTTGAGGTTGTTCGCAGATGCCCAGGCGTTGAAGGCGGTGACTGTTTCCGCGGACGGCTCAACGAAGGATTTTACCTTTTCTCGCGTCAGTGACGTCAAGAAGGCAAAATAAAAACATCGGCAAACCTCATCCATCGAGAGCCACTGGCGAAATTCAGAACTTCCGGGCGTGGAGAGGGATGTCAGTTTCTCCTCGAGGCCAGTGATATCGTTGGAGGCCAACGCCACGCGGAGGGTGAGCATATCGTTGGTTGGCGCGGGTCCCTGGCTGACGAACCCAACAGGAGCGGCTGAACGACTTTCATGCACGACCATGCGGCCGGCAGAGACCGCGACAATTGAAAGAGTCGCTAGCAGCTTGCAGAGAGTCATGATCGCAGCACAAGAGGGTGAGAGCCCACTGCAAGTCCTTCCCGGGGTCAAGTTATAACCAATCGATCTGCGAGGTCACCCGAGCAATGATAGTATTCTGAGCGTGAACAGAGTGTGCTGAGCATGCCGATAACGTGTGGAAAGCACCATTTGTGTCAAAATCAGCGTATATTTTTAGGCCGGGGAATCCGGATTGAGAAATTCGTTCCCTCGGCGAAGTACCCAGCCGGCAGTATTTCCCTCGGACATCGTTTGCGCACGCGGGAGAGGACACTCGGGTCGACGTTTTCTCCAATTATCGTCACCTTGCGATTGGTGGGAATTGAACGCCAGAAATCGAAATCCGCAGCATGAAAGAATACATGGAAAGGGGCAAAATTTCACAGCAAGGAAGGTCGAACGTCGAGGGAAAGTCTTGTGGCTTGAAAGCGGCGCGCATATCAAGATTTAAGCACAGAATTCAGATGTTACTGCATTTTCGCGCGCGTCGGACTTGTTTGAAGGGAAATTTCGGTTGAACGGAAATAGCGCTTAATATGAGCCCCAGAAAGCCACTTGATAGAGTCACATTTGGATCCCCAGAAAAGCATCCGGTGAACTGGGCCAAGATATTCTTTCAGGACGCGAAATCTTGACGCTTTCTTGACTCGTGCGAGCGTGAGGAATTTTGCCTTCGATGGAATTCCAACACTGGATGCAGAAAGACGGGCGTCGGCGCAGCCGCCCACCGACATGGGAGTCAAAGAAGAAGAGAGTTTTCCTCACAGCCAATGCCGTACTTAAATCACGGCCCTCGGCGCCGATTCGGAGTTGGCCGAATTGAACAAAGAGCTTGAGAATAAGCCAGGAACAGATCAAGGCTTCTACTGTCTCTCCTTGCGCTCGGTTAACTCAAAACGAACGAGGTACGAGTTTGCCGTTGTAGCGTCTGTTTATAAGAGACTACGGTTAACTGTAATATGGAAATTTGATTTTTTGCACATGCTCGAGATGCCCAAGCACTTCCCAGTTTCCAAGGGCCACCGTGTCCGACCCTCGTGGGTGGTGCGAATGGATGCAACTCTACTTCCCCAGCCTATGCAACCGTGCCCGAAGGCTCTACCGTTGCAAGGGTTTCTACAGTTGTAAGGGGATTTCGGACTGCTGAGTTTTCCTTGCGAATCCTGGATATCGATATATCACACATTGACTGAGGACGATCTCCCACAGATACATGAGGGCGTGAGGCTGTTCTCTTAACTACGTGGTCATGTAGAGTACTTAGAGGAAGCCCAAGCGGCCGTTTGATCGCAACAAATCGAACGTTCCCACGGTTGATTTTTGTTTTCGCGCCGCGCAAGGGCCTTTCCGAATGAAGTTGACATCTTGGTCCTCTATGTGACTTTTCTAGATTCCTGTCGGTGAGGTAGCAATCCGCTGAATAATAATTCGACGCGGGGAGCTCGGTAACAACAATGAATATAATTTAAAGCAGTAGAATATCTAGTGAATCATAAGGCAAACGCGAACGGCGCTAACCATCATCAACGCTAACGCCAGAGCTACCAGCGCCATTGCCGAGGCCACTGCCGACGTCATTATCAGCGGCACTGCCGACGCCATTGCCGACGCATTGCCCACATCGCTAAGGTCAGAACCGGTGCCTTGAGCGCCAACCTGCCCCAACGGCTTGTCACTCGGGAAACCCCAATAGGGTGTTTCACGGTAGGCTTTTTGAGCCCAACTTCTGCCTCAACTTCTGCCTCAACTCTGCCTCAACTTGAGGAAAGTTGGGGCAGAAGTTGGGGTGTCCGGGGGTCGCAACCGTGAAACACCTGCGGAAAAAACTCTGCCTCAACTCCGGAGTTGAGGCAGAGATGTGTATCTAGAGCGGCCCAAAACGTCAATTAGCCGAAGTTGAGGCACGAGTTGGGGCAGAAGTTGGGGCAAAAGTTGGGGCATCAAGTCGTGCTGCTATGCACGATTTCAGCCCCAACCCCAACTTTGTGCCTCAACTTCTGCCCCAACTTCTCAACAAGTTGCGGCCAAAGTTGAGGCATAAGTTGGGGCTAAAACACCTACCGTGAAACACCCTAATGTTTCAAATTCCCTGATTATGGTTCTGAAACCTTTAATATCAGCAGAAGTATTCGAGCGCCTGATACTTGCCTGATACTTGTAGTATCAGGAGCGATATCGCGCGCGGTCCGGTCCGCGCCCTGATACTACTTACAATACTGCTCCTGATACTGGAGATATCGGGCCTGCTGAAAAAAATGTTGATACTGAAGGTTTTGGAAGTGTAATCAGGACATGTGAAACCTCGGCATTTTTGGAGTGTGTGTAGCTCGGAATTTCGGGGCGATGCGGTCGTCGAGTTCACCGCAGCATTTGTAGCGAAAAGGTACTTACTACTTAACTATATTCAGGAGGACTGATTCACCGCAGCATCGCCACCGCTCGGAAACAAGACGGAACTATTCTGAGCAAGAAAGCGGAGTCGTTATTCAGACACCGTGCTGGCCCTGATTGAAGGCATCGTTCAATTATCACAGGCATGTGAGCAACTGACGTAACTAACCAAACTTGAAAACAGACTCTTCAGAAATTTGTTAAACACTTTTTTTAACTACTGTGATTATACCGTCAGAAGATGGCGACGAAACAGGCGACCGCATCTAAGGTAGGGAAAATGTACTATGGGGACTCGGGCGGTGGATCGTCGCTGGTGAAAGCACTCCCTTTTCCATGCAAGGACGCGAAGACAAGTTCGTCAGAGTCATGGTGACCAGTTCCCTGCCTCTAATTTCAGCTGAAAGTCGATATTACACTCCTTGACTTGACTCACAGTGTACGCCAACGACGGGGTGCTGCTGCTTAAATGCGGTCGATCCACTGTTGGCTTGACCGCTGGGAAGCCTTTTCGATTTTGACGGGGGATTGATTCTTCGAGGTGGAATACACCGGGCCCGGTGCTGATGCTGGTTCTGGTGCGCCCCGCGTGTTCCCGGGATCTTTGGGGAATCCCAAGGAGGAAGTTGCAGAGGAGGGTCAGTGCGTACACCCGGCCCTGGGTTTTGAAGAAAACGTCGAACGCTGGACGGCGATATTATGATGTTCAGCGCCGAAAATCGTACTTTACGAACAGCAAACACACCAGGGTTGGCCCGCAGGAGGAGCGACATCATAATGAGCGTATTCCCAGCGCACAATACGCCCGAGCTGACGGTGAGCATGAGGATCCGTTGCAGCAAACTGTACCGTGGTCAACTTAATTGTGGTCTGAAGCGAAATGGTTGAAATCACCTTCTCGTTGAACGTTGAGGCATAGTGCCCTTCATCATCTTCCAAAACTTCCAGCTCAAGCTTGCGGCGATGGTGATATCCGTGGCGGCGCAGGATATGGCACCGACCCTGTGTAAAGCTCCTCAAACTTGGGGATAATTGAGGCAGGGATGGCAAGTTACGTGGTTTCCGTAAAAGCGATCCCGACAAATGACAGAGTAACCAGCCCTGTAATAGCAGATGCCCAGGAGAATGCAAGCTAATGATCAATTCAGCGCAGCGCACAGTAAGAAAAGTTGTAGGGGAATGTGCATACATGGGTGAAAATTAGGATGAGCATCACCCCGCTCACGAACCAATTTCCCGTTCTAAAACACGAGTCAGTATTCATGGAAAGAAAAAAAGTCGATTGACGACTTACAAACCGTAGAATACATTACACAAGAATAGTTGGGCGATTACCGACGAGACATATGTGAACATAATGATCACGGAGAGAGGCGCGGCGAGGAGGCGTGCGTTCGTCGTTATGCTCGGCATGACGGTGAAGCACACATCAAAGCTGATAGCCAGCGTGCAAACGCTGTCGGCGAACACCAGGATCCCAACGCCGATTCTGTGGACCAGAGGACGCGCGAGCCGCGAGAAGTACCGACCGCACAGAACGAGCTCCACTGTGTACAGCCCGATATTGAGCCATGACACCGTTAAGATGCTGAGGCAAAGAATTCAACACGGATTGAATTACGAAAGGAGCAGACATACATGATGTTGAACGAATCGGCCATGTTGTGGTGGCTGAGTGGGGGCAACGAGCGACACCACGTAGCCGACCAGACACCTTTATGCCTTTATGAACTTCGTTAGGCGGCGGCCGTCAGAGCGCCAATCACTGCAATAAACTATAGTCTAAGTGATGGATGGTGTCGTATAATGATATTTACATGGATTTAAATTGGCTCCACGGAATTTTCCCGAGCGTTCAATTTCCAAATGGCATCCGCGCAGGAAAACGAAACAGAGACAGCTGTGGTGCGGGACAGTTGGTTCCTATTTTCCTCTCAAAGCGTACAAAAAGCGTACGAGGCCCAGGCCTGCGCCCCTGAGTCTGATGTCAGATGTCGTGTCCAGATGGCCGCTTTCACCTATGAGTCCAGCAGCTGCCGAGCACATGCGATTGTCGCCATTGTCGTAACTGGATGGCTTTTATCCCCTTCCTATTCGCTGCGTCTAGTAGAACGGTTAAACAGGTGTAAGGGAAGAGATCTGAATAGGAATGTACCCCATTTCCCACCAGCGCTGCTTTGGTTATGCATGGAACTTGAAGCTAATAGCTTTCCCACCGACCCGGTCGATAGTCGACAAGGAAACCGGAACCCGAACCATTATTATCCGTCCCCAGTGGGTATTCCATGAGCACCGCGGCTTCCGGATCGCACGCTCGATGCATGGTATTGTTCACCTACAAAGTTCCGCAGGAAGAGCGCACAGTGAAGGGAGTGGAACTCGGTGCATATAGCAGACGGGATCGATGGAATGGAGTCGCTGCTTAAGCCATAGAGGTGGGAGCACTGGATATTGACGGACGCGGCAAAATTAAACCGCTCCTGAGCGATGCAGAAGAGGTGAATGCCGACCCTCTCGGGTAATCGCGTGTCGGCTTCAACTGATAAATTGGCCCAAAGCAGCCCCGAGCAGCAGACGCTCAATTCTGACGAGTCGGCGTCGCCGCAGAATACGTCACAAAGAAGGTTTCGATCCAGCTTCCAATTTTGGTGAGCGGATGGGAGGGCAGTGGGCGGAAAGATAGTCCAAGCAGTCGGATCCAGGAAACAAGAGTCTGAGATGGAGTAGACGGCGCCCCACGCGAGACGTGGCCAGCGGGCGCGCAAGTTTCGGGTCATTGGAAAGTCAGTGGAGATTTTCCAGTATCGCTAGGGTGCTGCGTAGAGGCGCCTTGAGCTTAGATTTCGAATAATAAATCTGATCTCAGCCAGCGGAATAAGCTTTTTGAACTTCAGAGAGCAGGCTGCAGAAGAGACGCGACTTGACCATTCATCCGGGGCTTTGCGGTAAAATCAATGCCGAGCTGCGTTTACCACAGCATTAGGACGTCGGTGGTAGGAAGGCGAGAATGTCACGCGTGACGGATCAGGTGACTGTTGGGTTTGCACAGCCATTGATCGCCGCCTCTTGCCCTCCGCCACCACATCCGTCAATGAAAATGCGCGCCCTCAGCGCACTCCCGCTTGACGATGATATCGTAGATCGTATAATGACCTTCTGCCCTTCGTTTGAAGCCCTTCAATCCACCATACTGGTCTCAAAGGCCTTCTACTGTGTCTTTCAGACGCACCCCAAGGTACACCCCCTTTTCTGTGTTTTTTCAAAAAATAAAATAATGAACGAGAAATCCGTGAACAGTCGATAACGCGGGCAGTAGCGTACAACATCGTTGGGCCGGCTTTGCCGCAGGCGCTACGAGTTGTTCGGTATGAGTATCACGACGCCGACGACTTGTTCCGCAAAGCCGCGGATCTGAGCCCGAATGAGCTGGCGGAGAAGTGTCCTGAAGACCACACACCGAGTATTATCACGGCCGAGGAGAAGCGCAAGTTGCAGGAAAACTCGAAGATTGTAGATGAATTGGAGGACGTTTACAGCTTCACGTACGTCCTGCTTCCTCTTAATTTTCCTTCACTACTGACCGACGCTACAGCCAAAAAGACCGCACCTCGCGCACATCCGTCCTCACGCCTGACGAGTCGCACCGCTTCCGCCGCGCAATGTACCGCATCATGCTTTACACAGGCATCTTCCGCGGCGACCGCTACGACATCGACCAACTGGAAGAGCTCTCCGACGAGGACATCAAGCACATTCAGGCCCAGCGCACGGCCGTGCTGAGCGAGTTCCCCACGGACGAGCTGCGCGAGATTTGGGCCGTCGTGCGGTTTTTGCGAGGCGTTTTTGAGCAGACGGCGGACGGGGAGTCCACGAGTGAGTCCGGCATTTCTGCTTTCATACGACATCTGAACACCACCGCGCAGCCCCGCTCATCCTCGACGTCCTCCTCTCCACCGGGCCTCGTGGCACCTTGGAGGCTTGGAACGCGCGCAGCCACGAGGTCCTCGAGGACGACGTAGGTTTCAGCTTGTTTGAACTCGAAGATCTCGACGACTCGGGACTCTACGGGGGTTACTTCGAGGTGCCGCTGAAGACGATTTGGGCTAATAGAAGGGTGAAATCGCCTGAGGATGTGGTTTCGACCTCGGATACGTCTTCTTCCTCCTCCGCTTCGACTTCAACTGCGGCTACAGCTATAACTGCCCCAGCGACGGCTCCGGTATCGACGGTGGGGGCAGCAGCGGTGCCGGGAACGGGGGCGATGGGAGGGCTAGTTGGATTAATGCTGGTACCGGTACCATTGATGACGGACGACGAACGGAAGAAGAAGGAAAAAGGCGACGAGGTGGCGCGCAAGATTATACTAGTAGATGGGGTCGTGGGCGTGGGCGATACCTGTAAGTTTTTGGTTCTTGCGCTCATACTCCTTCCAGTTTGCTCAATCCTACTCTTTATTTCAGGCTCTCAATGCGCCTCGCCCGGCGGACTATCGCTGCTTTGTCGGGGGAGTGAGTCTTGTTTTCTTCTTTCTCGTCTTCCTTCTCAACGAGTAACACAAAACTAACCCCGGTTAGACTGGCACCGCCTCCCCGTGCACCCCCTCCAACTCCTCAAGAACAAGCTACGCCTCAACCAGACGCTGTCGGTGCCCTTTGGCGCAGCCACGCACCACCTGGAGCGGAATGACGAGATTGGCGCGTGGGTTGAGGGGATGTTCGCATTTAGGGAGGGCGTGGGGGAGGTGATTAGTAGCACCACCACTACGACGCTGGGGACGGCGGGACCGGCGATGACGACGAGTACGAGTGGGACGAGTGCGGCGGGTGGGGGTGCAAGTACATCATTGGGCGGAAGCGACGATGCGACGACTCAGATCGGTACGGGGACGTATGCGACGTGGACGGCTGATCTGTCGTACTGCACGCCGTGCCTCACACGTTTCTTGGAGGATCATGTCTGGAGGTGGTATTTGGCCGAGCGCGTCAAAGGTGCGTTCGTCGTTTCTCTCTGCTTGCATTTGGGAATGAGGACTGTCTAAACACGCTGACGAACGTATTTAGGCGGCTGGGTCCCACCCGAGAACTGCTGGTACGGGTACGACTGTCGGACGATGACGCACAGGTATGCGCATGCGACTGGGAAGAATGTGAGTTTCTCATCGTACTTTTGCGTTGCTATCGGGCGTCTCCATCCAACTCTCTTCGGCGCGGGTAGTTTTCCCGAGTTTGCCCCATTCGTTTGGACGAAACAAAAACACATCCCTGACGATCCGCCCTCTTTTTCTAGCACCTCTGCGTCCCGACCCGGGGAGATCGGTAGCCCCACGATATGGGTCAACCATCGGTTGGTGAAATGATGAGGAGGATGAGGCGCGGGACTCGTACCGCGCATGTATTACTCAACTTGAATCGACAGGCTATTCGCCTCGTAATTATGTATTATATTCGATGGTGTACGTATACAGCGCTCGACTGTAACTCGAAGTAATTTCGGGAATGTGATAAGTAGTCTGGGTCCTTTCGCACTGCGAGGCCCAAAATGTGAGCCTCAATGCGACGCAAGTTTCGTGCCTTATTTCCTGTCGTGATTTTATAGTTGTCGAAAAGGTTTCATTCCAGCATGGCCCAGTTGGTAGTATTGCTGTCATCTGGGATCGCATTTGAAAAGAAATACTCCTGGTAAGATAGGCTGAGAAATGTGAAGCAGCATCTTTGGCCTTGGCTCAGATAATGAGGCACAGACGCTGTCAGGAGATATGGCAACATAGGTAACTGATATAACTAATGGAGAGTTCTGGTATCCGGGGGACGGCGGGTCGTGAACTGAACAAATTCGACATTCCAGTTTTCGACTCAAATAGGGGTGAAAACTGTCAAAAAAATCTCGGCCGGCACTTGCCAGTCGTCCATTTATAGTAATTTGATGTGATTGCCGAGAACACCATTCAACACTCTTGGCTGGTCGAATCTACAACTTTCCGGTATCTTTCTCTTTGTCGCCTTCCTGGCCTTGTCGACAGTGTTGATAATCAATGTTGGCGCTGCTCTGAACTCTGAACTCGGATGATTTTAATACACGACGGCCTCTAGGGACCACAAATATTACTAGCGTTGATATTAGCAACCCTGAAGACAATATCCGCCACTGGCAGAGACGGTTCCCAGATTCCCATCCGGTCCCGTCTGCCCCCCTGGGTTGGTTGCTTCGGCGGCGGTGTGGCATGAGCCGTAGTACGCGCAAGTCAGCATAGTTGAGTTCTACCCGGACGGTTTAGCTCTGGATGCAAATGCACGAGAAGTACATACCTTCTGGATCGCATCATTGTCGTGGTACACTGAAAAGGAGGTGACTCATAAATCCTTCCCTGGAAAATGCGTATGGACAGCGTACCGTTTACGAACGTGCATTCCCCACTACAGCTGCAAATACAATCTGTTTGGTATAGAGACGTGAGTGATAGACACAAATTGATTATCGGAGAGACAAACCTTCGACAGTGTCGGTGAGAATGAAGCCGAGATAGTCGTCTGCCACAATAGAGTCATCGAGGTTCTCGAAGGCCACGGTGTAGCAGGGAGCAGCACTTGTGGTGTTACACGTTGCGGAAAGGACCGCTCCGGAACATAGCACAGTGGCCATCCCCAAAGCCAATTCCGTTTGTGCGTAAATGCAGCCGCCGTCTATCGCCTTTGTTTCAATTACCACATTGGTCTTGGCGAGGATATTGCCCTGGAAGACTGCGGTCGCTCCCACAGAGACTGTGTCCGCTACCACCCAAATGATGTTCTGCGAAACGGCGCCACCTATCAAGTTAATGTGGACATTCGCGGCCTGCGCAAGGGTTCCCGAGATCTGGAAGATCCAGGCTGAAAATATTGGTCTCAGTAAATTCACACCAGATTGGCACGAAACACCTACTGTCAGATGCCCCGCCAGCGATTGTGATATCCGCGGAGATAGTCACTCCAGTCGTCCACTTGTAAAGTCCGGGGACAAGAATTAAGCCGCCAATGGTGCCTTGGAGAGCATTGAGTGAGAAGCGGAGAATACAAAGATCAAGTTGCCTCACCGGCGTTCAAGTTCACGAAATCTGGCATCGGCCTGCCTGGAAAATAGTCAGAATAAACCTCGGTCCAAGACTCAACGACTTGCTCATTGCATCCGTGTAGGCCGTCTGCATATCTGAAACGGCCGCAGACTAGAAAGAATGAGGAAATGCAACAGAACCTTCAAAAAGACTAGCTGTACCAAAATTGCAGGAGTAGGCACAGCGTCTGATGCGCCCATAGCCCGCCCATTTATTTGTGTCGAAGTCCAAAATTGGCCGCTGATATCTTCGACAAGACTGAATCCAGTCAAGGCCGCGGCCGTGATGGGACTGACTCCGACATTCCCGGCTATCGAATATATTGAATAAAAAAGAAATAAAAGGCAAATGGGACGACGAATACTCACTGACAGAGGATCCTGGGACGGTGGATACACCGGTCTCCGTGAGGATCGCGAAATTTTTAGCAGTTCCTAGTAGGACTGCCGCCGGGCCAGCAGCGAGTGCGGAGCTGATAACAGCCTTGGGTGGCAGATAACATAAAGAAGAAGAAATTGGGGACATCAGGACGTACCAGTAGCACGAGACTGACGACGACGCTGGAAGTGATGCTACTCATTTTTAGTGGAGAGGGCGGAATGGAAGGTGGGGGGAACGAAGTGTAGACTTAAGGAAAGCTGAGGATTTCGAGCCCTTAAGTGTGTTTGCGCCGTCTTGAGAAGCAATGACGAGGTGGCCACGAGAGCCTCCAGGAACTAACCGAGAACAAGATTGAGGACGTCCGGACTAGAGTGGATGCCCACGGCCCTGAAATACAACTGAGCTAAACCCGGCTCTCCACGAATAATTAGGCCAACTTGGGGGTGAGTAGGCTGCTTATGACCGTCTTGGAGGGGCGGAGACGACTGGCCGGAGAGGCAGCTCTGCTAGGACAGCCCTGCAGTCCTTAGGGTACGTTTGTGTAGTTAGTTCCAGCTTGACGTGACAGGAAGAATGCTGCGGATCTTCGAATACCTTTCAGACTTGAAGATGATGACGTCGGGACCTGAGATGGTGCGATCCGGACCTGTGGGTGGAAGTGCAGTGACGCAGCGATGTCGGTTTCATTGACGGGCACTGATACTGCACTTTCGGGACAGAGCGTGGGCGGACACGCATCACAGGGAGGTTAAAAGGCACACACCTGGTAAAAGGGCAGAGTTGCCCCAGAATTGAGATAGGACTCGGAGCTTCTGGCCGACGAGGTTAAAGGGGTTCGCACAATAGCGTTATCCGGTCGACTTTCCGTGCCTCCGAGCGTCCCGAGTATATGTATTGAACCATAACATAGCAAGTTGTCGGACACAACACAGTCCAGAGGCTCCTGGTCGGTCCTAGAATCTTGACTAGTTGGTGCTCAGCGTTTCCATAAGCTCGCGGTACGAGAGCCATGGAGAAGTAATGAAGTCGATAAATCGCCTCCGTGGCTTCTCGAATGTAGTGATGTTCCGGGCCCGGCTCGGCCTGGAAGCCCGGGCTTGGGCCTGGCTTGAGTGGGCCCGGGCCTGAGATTTCTCAAGCCCAAGCCCAAGCCCGCTCAGGCCCAAGCCAAGCCCGAAGCCCGGGCTCAGGCCCGGGCTTGAGAGGTAGACTTACAGAGTCGTGGAGGCTAACCCGATAATTTTTCAGTCTATGTGACAGCTAACGTGAATTTAATACTCTGAAACACATTTACATACCTCCTCACGCCGTTTTCAGCCATTTCAACCACATTTCCCTTTTCGGCCATTCTAATTTGGGGTTTCCATTAGACTTTTCACCCGGTTCTAACGCAGGGTTCGACCCCAAATGCATTTTTTGGTTCACTTGTAAAGAGTGGGCCCTCAATCGAACAAATTTCTGTCTCTGAACTCAAAGGAAGCTCACCTTTATAGGTGATACCCAAGCCCAGGCTTGAGCCCTGGGCTTGGGCCTGAAAAAACTGAAGCCCAAGCCCGAAGCCCGCTCAGGCCCGCCTCCGGGCCCGGCCGGGCTTGGGCTTGAACGGGCCTGGCCTGGTGGGCTTCGGGCTTGAAGCCGGGCCCTGAGCATCACTACTCGAATGTTTCCGGCCAAAACTGTGAACGCCCGCCGTTGTGAGTGAATCTCGTATTTTGGCGCTGGAGGCGGATTGAGAGCTTCAAATGTGCTTGGGACACGCCGGAACGTACGCAGAATAATCCCATTGCAAGGGCAAAAGTGGCTGCATCGCCGGGGAGCGGGTCAAGGTTGACGGCAAGTTGATGGATTAGAGTCACGCGTGATTGGGTCACGCTGACACGTCGAAACATGGACAAATAAAATCCAAACCTTGATCAAAAAGTTGGCGCGTGGCTGGCATCAGCATCTGGGCTGCCCTCGATCGGGGTCTAAGAGCTGGTTTATAACCGCTGAATTGCAACAGCTTCGAGCAGAAAAAAAT